>CAUYPK010108358.1:0-21763 GCA_963574355.1 Loris lydekkerianus | reverse complement strand
CACCCTGTAGGTGGGTCTGATCCAATTCCTTGAGTGAGGGAGGAGTGTCACAAAGTGAGGGAGGTCAGCACCCCCCAGGTGAAGAGCTCATCTACAACTTGAACTTTACCTTGAAGTGAGAACAATGTAACCTAAAAATTTATACCCTCATATTAATCTGAAATAAAGGAAAAAAAGAAAAAAAAATTTAAGTAGGGGATCAAATTATTATCCAAATGTTACTAATTTGTTTTTTTGTCTCTTTTTATTTTTCTTTGAGATAGTCTCTTTTGTGTTGCCTTGGGTATAGTGCCATGGCATCATCATAACTCACAGCAACCTCAAACTCTTTGGGCTCCAGAGATCATCTTGCCTCAGCCTCCTGAGTAGCTGGGACTATAGGCGCTCACCACACATTTGGCTTTTTTTTCTATTTTTGTAGAGACAGCTCAGGCTGATCTCAAACTCTTGAGCTTCATCAATCTACCCTCCTAAACCTCCCAGAGTGCTAGGATTACAGGTGTGAGCCACTGGGCCCAGCTTCTTGGTCATTTCTTTTCCCCCACACCTTTTTTAAAAGTGGAATTTAAATTTATTTATTTTTTATTTATAAATTAAAATGAGGGTACAGATGTTCAGTTTGCATTATTTTCTTTTTTCTTTCTTTTTCTCAGACAGAGTCTCCCTATGTTGCCCTCTGTAGAGTGCTGTAGCATCACAGCTCACAGCAACCTTAAACTCTTGAGCTTAAGTGATTCTCCCAAGTCTCAGCCTGTAGCTGAGACTATAGGCACCTGCCACAATGCCCAGCTATTTTTTTGTTGTAGTTGTCATTGTTTTAGCAGGCCAGAACCTGGCTCGAACCTGCCAGCCACTGCGTGTGTGGCCAGCGCATCTAACCACTGAGTGATGGGCACTGAGCCACATTATTTTCAATTCTAAGGTGAAGTTCAAGTTGTAGTTGAGCCTTTCACCCAAGGAGCATGCGTAACATCCTCACATGGTACACCTTAGGTGAAATCTCCCCAATTGTCCTTCCTTCTGCCTGATCGTTTATTTATCAACTTGGAATTTGAGCGGAAATATTAGAGTAGGGATGAGGGGCTTCAGGGTCTCCTGCCTGTGTAGGGAAAACCTTCCCAGTGGCCTGTGTTGTTAACAGTGCACACTTGGGACTCCTCTCCTGGACTGTACTTGGAAGAGCACTGACGTTAGCCTCTTTTGCTTTTTTTCCTGCCTCTATTCCCTTTCTGATTCTTTTTTCTTTAGATTTGTTCATATTCTCAAGTCCCTGTTAGTCAGATGTCCTGGGAGCTAGTTGTTAAGGTGACTTTGCATCTATTTATTTTTTTATGGATCTCATGAGATGGCAGTCTCATTTCACTCATTTTAAATTTCTTGGGAGATACCTCATGCTACTTACTACCTTACACATAATATGTTTTATGTATGGGTAGGTGAAAATGATAGAAAAGGATGTACATTACTAAAAAAGATGTTGGAACTAGTTATTAAATACTTGGAAGAGAAAGTTTGTATTTGTTAAATACTTTATAGATAAATACCTTAATCTGAGATTGGCCTTATGTATAAATGGAATAAAGTATTGTAGAAGTCAAGAGAGAGGGAGGCTGTGTATGTTTAATTTCTGCATCTGTTTTCTGTATGATAGAAAATTTCCTTAGTTTCTTTTTTCTTTTCTTTTCTTTTCTTTTTTTTTTTGAGACAGAATCTCACTTTGTCACCCTTGATAGAGTCCCGTGGCGTCATAGTTCATAGTAACCTCCAACTCTTGGGTTCAAGAGATTCTCTTGTCTCGGCTTCCCAAGTAGCAGGGGCTACAGGCACCCACCACAGCGCTGGGCTAGGTGGGGTCCCTCTCCTGCTCAGGTTGGTCTCGAATCTGTGAGCTCAGGACAATCCACCCGCCTCAGCCTCCCATAGTGCTAGGATTATAGGTGAGAGCCACCACACCTGGCTTCTTGAGTTACTTTCTGTTTTTCTTTTCCATTATAAAATAAGGTGTAAGACTAGATTTTAAAGATTCTTAATAGTGTTTGGTATTGCTTCATGCTCAACATCTTTTTTTTTTTTTTTTGTATTTTTTATGCATGTTAAAGGAGTTACAAAGTTAAAACTATGCCTTTACCTTCACATTTGTTGATCCTGCAACTTCCCAGTTTCATTTTTTTCACTTTCAGTCTTTCTTTCCTTTTAAAACACTTTAATATCAAGAATAATTTGTTACAGGAAGAGAAGGTAGAAAGATAAGTCACTGAACGAACATTCACTAGCCACTGTGCAGAAAAATAGAAGTTGGTGGTCCAGGGACTGACCTGGTGCCTTGGTTTCTTTAGGGTTCAGTCTGACTTGTATCCTCATACCCATATATTCAGGCCACATGTAAGTTTCAGAGCAGTCATGGTACTAGCATGTAATGTGAAAACTTTCTCATTCAAACCTACTGAGTTTAGTATGTCCCAAAATTTATTTTATTTTATTTTTATTTTATTTATTTATTTTTTAGAGACAAAGTCTCACTTTTTTGCCCTTGATAGAGTGCCATGGCGTCACAGCTCACAGCAACTTCCAGCTCTAGGGCTTAGGCGATTCTCTTGCCTCAGCCTCCCGAGTAGCTGGAACTACGGGTGCCCACTTCCATGCCCTGCTATTTTTTTGTTGCAGTTTGGCCAGGGCTGGGTTTGAACCCGCTATCTTTGGTATTTGGGGCTGGCACCCTACTCACTGAGCCTCAGGTGCCTCCCACATCCCAAATTTTTAAACATGAAAAAGTATCTGAAGTGAAAACAAAGTGAGGGGCAATTGTAGAGAGAATTGCACAGGAAATGTGGAACATGGATAAAAATGTAATGGGAAAGATACATTGACAAACGAAGGGACAGTTAAAATGAGTGTCATCAGACTTATTTTTATGTACTTCTCAACACTCATTTTCATTATATTTTTTTGGAGTTTTATTTGGGGGGGGTCTCCTCTTGTACCCTTTATCTATCAACCAATCCTATCAGATCTGCCTTCCAATGACCATCCATTTACTACCTCCACTGCAGTCACCCTGGTCTACAACATGTTCGTGTGGAGTACTTGTATCTTCCTACTGACCTAGTACCTCTTCTCCCACCCACTACTCCCGGAGTGCTCTCCACAGAGGGATTACTTCCTTAACTCAAGATCTTTCGGCATATCACAGCTGTAGTGAAATCCCAACTCCTCTCCATGACTGAAAAGGATATTAGATGTACAATCCCAGCTCAGCTCTCCAACACTGTTTCCTACCATTGCTCTCTTGTTCCAGCTTTGCTATCTTGCTGTTCATTAGACTTTGCCAACCTTGTACCTGCCTCCACCCTTTGCGTGGGGTTTCCTCTACCTGTAATACTTCACACTTTTGCAAGGTATTCATTCTCTTTCATTTCACTCGGGTCTCCTCTGAAATGTCACCCCTACAAAGAGACTTTCCTGAGAAACTTTCCTGCCATGTTCCCACACCTCTTACCCTGTTTTTTTTTTTTTTTTTTTTTTTCTTTTCTTTATAGCATTTTATTACCACTTGTCAATACATTTTTTGTTTATATGTAATTTATTGTTTTTATATAGTTTACTATTTGTCTTTTCTCCCACTCACCCAGAATGCAAGAATAGAGCCCTTAGTCTGTCTTGTTAATTTCTTCATTTCTACTACCTGTAGTAGTACCTGGCATGGAGGACACTCAACAAATACGTTATATCAAATAAATCCATGAGTATACCACGTATGATTGTCCTTGTGATCATAAACTGATTCTTTATCACTGTTTGTCATCTCTTAGTTCTGTGCAGAGTTATGTATGGCATCTGCTGCTGTACTTCTGCATGGTTTATGTGTGGGTCAGTCTGCATTGTTTGTGTGTGGGCCAATTGGAACAGTAGTTTCCAGGACAGATGTGAATATTCCAAGGGGTGTGTAGAAATCATCATATAAGATGTGGGAGAAAATACATTGTAAATGTGGTTTATCTTTTTCTATTTTTGTGTTTTATAGGGTGCACGACACCTTATCATAGTACGCATCTGAGGGAAACTGTGTAGTCAAAAAAGTTGAGACTTTGGATTGAGCATGATCTGGACAAGAATGATTAACTTTGTTAGAGCAAAAGATATCTCCGTAGTTAAGCTGTTTCTCATATTTTGTGCTTTTGATTAATAAAGTGATGGAACTGCTGTTGAGAGTATAAAATCTATTCCCACTATTCAGAATATCACACAATCTCATACTGAGCTCAGAATGAGACATTATACATGATGAAAGTATATATCTCTCTCTGTATAGTCCTTAATATTCAACCTCTGGTAGAGTTTCTAAGTCTCTGGTTCAAAACACACTAATTTGGGGGCCCTTTGTATACCTATGCTAACATATGCATGGGAGGTATGTGAGCTGTACCACATAATTGAAAAATTTCTAATTGGTCTATTTTGGGGTGATCTGGACTTTTTGACTATTCTTTGAATTATTTTTCCCCTCATTTAGAACAGGTAAGGCTTTTTCATGAACTGTATTCTTTGGGCTCCCATTACTTAAAATTTTTTCAAACAGTTCTATTGAGATAATTCAGTACCATAGAATTCACTGCTAAGTAAGTGTACAGTACCAGTTTTTAGTCCTAATATGTGTACCTTTAAAGTACCTTTTTGTAGTCCTAATATATGTACTTTTAGAGACTTTTAGGGAAATTTAAAAAAAATTATACTTAGAATTTGGAAGGAAGTCTAGTTATATACTTTTTTTTGAGACAGTTTCACTATGTTGCCCTCAGTAGAGTGCTATGACATCACAGCTCATAGCAACCTCAAAACTCTTGGGCTTAACCTGTTCTCTTGCTTTAGCCTCTCAAGTAAGTAGGACTACAGGCGCCTGCCACAACACCTGGCTATTTTTTTGTTGTAGTTGTCATTGTTGTTTAGCAGGCCTGGGCCAGGTTCAAACCCGCCAGCCCTGATCTATGTGGCCAGCGCCCTAAATACTAAACTACGGGTGCTAAGCCATATATACTAGTTTTAAATACCCTCAAGTTAAATGAACTTGTATAACATTTGAAGAGCTTATTATAATAAAATGTTTGACAGGATTCATAAACTTGATGAGGCATTATATACATTGATACAGTAAGGAAACTTGAAAGCCACAAATAAGCAGAGTCAAGTAAATATTATTTTTTATAAAATAGTCATTGTAAGGGCGGGTGCAGTGGCTCACCCCTGTAATCCTAGCACTCTGGAAGGCTGAGTGGGCAGATTTCTTAAGATCAGGAGTTTGAGACCAGCCTAAGCAAGAGGTAGACCCCATCTCTTAGAAAACAAAAACAAAAACTAAAAAACTTGGGCTCTATGGTGGGTGCCTGTGTTCCCAGCTACTAGGGAGGCTGAGTTAGAAGGATTGCATGAGCCTAAGAGTTTGAGGTTGCTGTGAACTATGATACCATGGTACTCTACCGAGGGCTATAAAGTAATACTCTGTCTCAATAAATAATAAATAGTCATTTTAGAAGATCATGCAATAATGGTGTCATAGCTTAAAAGTGTTTTCAGAGCTCTTTATTTGACATTGACTGCAGACAGCCTGTGTCTAATTCCTCTTACATATCTTTGATACTGGAACATTTTCTATGACATAAGTTTTGATTTTCTGAATCATTCAGAAATCTTTTGACATTAAGCCTAATGAACTTAGTGGGTGATAAAGCTAGATGGACCAGGTGTAGTGGTTCAAGCTATTATAGCCCTAGCACTCTGGGAGGCTGAGGCGGGTGGATCACTTGTTCAGGAGTTCTAAACCAGCCTGAGCAAGAGTGAGACACTGTCTCTAAAAACAGCAGGGCGTCGTGGCAGGTACCTGTAGTTCCAGCTACTTGAGAGGCTGAGGTAAGAAGATCACTTGAGCCCAGGAATTTGAGGTTGCTGTGATCTATGATGCCACAGCACTCAATCCCTGTGACTGAGAGACTGTTCCCCCAAAAAAGATAAAGGTAAATAATTCTATTTTTTAATTTTTATTTTTTTAAAGGCAAAATTGATTTTTCACATCAGTTTTGGCTCTAGAAGTATTTACAAATGATGAATTCTATAAATGTTTGGAACAATGGTAGCATTGTTGGAAGAAGTACAGTATCCTGAGGTGATGACTTTGACATTGATTTTTTTTCCTCCACCAGTTATGGAACTTGTTTTTTTTTCGTTTTGAGACAGTCTCACTGTGTCACCCTCAGTAAAGTGCTGTGGCATCACAGCTCACAGCAACCTCAAACTCTTGGGCTTAAGTGATTCTCTTGCCTCAGTCTCCCAAGTAGCTGGGACAACAGGCACCCACCACATTGCCTGGCTTATGGAATTTCTTTAAATCTATAAAAACTCATTTACTTATGTAAGAATTAGTATGAGATTTTAGATATACATAGATTCATGTATACATACATGTATAACATCTTTATAAGGATGTTTATAAACATCTTTCCCTTGAACAAATTGTGTCATTTTATAGTCCTATATAAGTCTATGTGATAAGTACCTGATAAATTCTACTATAGAGTACATTTTGTGAATTGTGAATAAAATTATTATAGGTTGTAGCATGAGAAGGTTTTGGAAAGCAAAGAATATCAAGAAAAAAAAATTTTTTTTTTTTTGGAGACAGTCTTAAACTGTTTTCCCTGGTAGAGTGCCATGGTGTCATCAGAGCTCACAGCAACCTCCAACTCTTAGGTTCAAGTGATCCTCTTGCCTCAGTTTTTCTATTTTTAGTAGAGGGTGTCTTGCTCTTTCTTAGGTTGGTCTCGAACTGGTAAGCTCAAGTGATCCACCCGCCTTGGCCTCCCAGAATGATGGGATTACAGGTGTGAGCCACTGTACCCAGCCAAGAAAAGTTTTAACTAAGATATGAGACTACATTAATGCTTTGTGATATTAAACACTTTTTTATAAAGCTCTTAGGCTAGAAATTAGAGGGCTTGTCACATAACCTGTGTTGTATGTTTTCTTTTAGTTGAGGAAATCTAGGGGTGAGCATAAAAAAATACTATGATGTTAGAAAAGACAAAGCTGGTGATTTGTGCACATAAACTATTTCTGAGGCGTTCTTATCCACACTGGTATTGACAGAAATCAAGGGCAAAAGTAGTTGCTGAAGGTGAATATGATTGGGATTTTTTTGTGTGTTTTGTTTTAAGACTTGTTTTTGAATTCCTGTAAGTTGTGGTTTGAGGTTAATGCTAATCACTTTCTTAATGTTGACTTCCTGATTATCAATTAAGAAAAGTGTTAATGCTTTCTTAAAAAAAAATCTATTCTTAAACTTCCTTCCAGTTCATTTACAACCTCTTTTCCGCAGCATAAAATGTGAATTTTGCATGTAATCTTCAGGTCTCATAATCATTTTATAACTAAAAATGTAAAAGAAGTGGGCATAGTGGCTTGTGCTTGTATCTTGTAATTCTAGCACTTTGGGAGGACAAGGTGAGAGGATTGCTTGAGGCCAGGAGTTCAAGACCAGTTTGGACAATATAGCAAGACTCCATCTTTACAATTAAAAAAATTGCCAGATAAGGTGGTGCACACCAGTGGTCTTAGCTTTTCAGATTTTGGAATATTTTCATATATGAAGTGACATATCTTAGGGATAGGTCCCAAGGTGAAACATGAAATTTACTTATGTTTCTTAAATCCCTTATACACATAACATGAAAGTAATTTTATACTATATTTTGAAAAATGGGGTGCTTGAAACAAAGTTTGGATACAATGAACCACGGGGAAAAAATGGTACCAAGTGTGGAATTTACCACCTGTGGCATCATGTTGTTGCTCAAAAGATTTTGTATTTTGGTGTATTCTAGATTAGGAATTATCAACCTGTAAATATAAGGGTCAGGTTTTCTTTTGTTAGCTGAAAACTCCTGGGTGTTTTCTTTTAGCCCAATCCATAACTGGTATACTAGGCTTCCTATATAGTTGTGAAGGTGAAGAGGGCTCTTAACAGGTCTTGTTGTAAAGGTGGAAGGCTCTGCTGGACTAAAACCCAAGGGCATAATTAATGCTGTTTTTGGAGGGACTTCGGGTGATATTTTCATGGACCATTTGGCCCATGAGATGAGGTTTGGTTCATAATTCATTGTCATGTACTGTAACTCTCGTGGGAGTATAAGGTCTAGATGCTTTACATTGGATAGGTTCTGAATGTTTTATCTTGTTCCAGGGTGGATTACTATACCCAAGAATGCACTTAATTACAAGCTTTATG
The DNA here is from genome assembly GCA_963574355.1 of Loris lydekkerianus. NCBI lineage: Eukaryota > Metazoa > Chordata > Mammalia > Primates > Lorisidae > Loris > Loris lydekkerianus. Next base: position 13,491 of record CAUYPK010108358.1, on the reverse strand, counting down.
TTTCCAACACCCATTCACAATACCTCCTCTTCAATACACCTGACTTCATCGGTGGAATTTCATTTGCAGATTGAGGACAGTGTATGATTTCCGAGGTGGAAGCTGTCAGACTTAAAGTCTACCTCCTTATTTCCATGACTGCTCTTTTCCTTGATATTTCAGACCTTTCTATTTAAAACCTCTTTTTTAAGGTTAATTTTCTCAACAAAAGAAATTATTTGACCAGATATTTAGGGGAAAAGCAGCAAATATTGGGTGTTTCTGAGAGTATCCTTATGAAATTTGAGTTTTGTTTGGTTTTTTTTTTTTTAAGCTATTGCATCTTAGGCTTGATTTTAATAAAATCTTTGAATAGTGGCACTTCCTTTGAAAAGGGATGCTTTGGATTATTGGTTTCAATCTTTTGAGATTGAATACAGAAAGTTCTTAAGGTTAGATCCCTCCAGTTTCTTGAATTTGTGCTTCTTACAAGCTTAATCACACTTTATTGTAATCAGGTTTGCAGGTCTGTTGCAAATGCTGCTGTGTAGATTGTCAGGTATATTATTAGGATCTTTTTATTTTTTCCCCATCTTTACTAAGGAATAAGTGGGCCTAATGGATTTATTTAATAATTTCATGTTTTAAATTTTAAAGCCTTAGTAATGATTTTGGTTTTTAAGTATCTTGATATATCTTGGACAAACTTTTAATTATCAAAATTAAACTCTGCTGCCTTGGATAGTGTAGTTTCAGAATTTAGGGTTTTTTTGTTTGTTTTTTTTTTTTGATTGAGAAACCTATGCCTAGAACTATTAAGATTTCCTAAATATGTTTGGTCAACATGTAGTCTTCTTTGGAAGGCGATTTTTTTTTTTTTTAAATCAATTGAATTTTATAAACTCTACTTCTATAAGTTGTAAGCTCAATGAAAGCCACAGGGTGTGCCTCCCTCCCCCGAGAAATCTTTAAAGAGATGTTTAAACAAATCAAAATATGCTCACAACGTAAAAGAAATAATTTGATGTGGCAAGTTTTAAATTAAAAAAAAAAAAAAAAAGACACATACACTCCATAACCTTTCTTTGAGTCTTTGGTTTAAGTCTTCTGTCATATAATGCCAGAAACTTTGTTCTAAGCTGTGTGTGTGTTGAAACATGCATGCCTGTCCTAGTGTCATAACTAATTATATCTCTTGTATGCTTACTTCTAGTAATTGGAAAGCAGACCTACCGCAGCATACATCTTAACATCTAGTTTTATCTTGAGGACCTGCTGCAGAGATCAAGTTTTCTACCATGCAGCAACTTGACATTGTGAATAGTTAGTAATATATTAAATATATCATCTACTTTGTGTTTTGCGGAAATAGCGTACTTTGAGGGAAGAAAAGTTTCAGGTGTTTTTAGAAGCGCATCTATCTTTACCAGTAAATATACACTAATACTGACCGTCTTTGCAGTTTTGATTGAGATATTTCATCTTTGAATTAGAAATCGATGGTCTGGTGTGGTGACAGCAAAATTTTGTGGGATTTCCTTTTACTTAGAGTTTTTCAAAACATTATGGCTTGTGGAAAAATTGCTGATGCTTTGGTCGTTTAATCTTCATAGATTGGTCTAAAGTAACTTGGGGTTTATTCTGTAAAAATACATTGAGTAGAATTTTTATGAACTAATTTAGAAATCTTGTCTTGGACATGCTTGTGATTTGGGTAACAAAGTTTCCTGTGTGTACCAGCATGTATGAAAATATGTGGTCCGTGTCCGTGCCTGCTGAAGAACTCTCCCCATCGTTGGTGGGAGCTGCAGCCTTGTTGAAATTAAAGTCTTAGGACTGGGAGCAGTTAATGCTGGCGATAGATTGTGGTATTTACCGTTGTGCTGTGTTGTGTGGTGATCTAGTTCTGTGGATTTACAACGTCTAGTCAGAACTTGGGAAAGAGTATACCGCAGAATTTGTGGCAAGTAAGTATTTTTAAAGCAAGAAATATAATGACTTTTCCTATTAATAAGCAAACCCTTTGGGCTTTCCTTTAAAAGAGTGAACAGATTATACATTTCTGTTACTGATAATTGCTCAACAGTTAGCATTTTCAGTGTTAAATTTTAAAGTATCACTTGCTTTGAAGTTTCACTTTTTTCATTCTTTTGTCATAGTTAAAAATAAAACTTCAGTACCATGTTCCAAACTTAGCTCTGTCTTTTAAATTTTGTTCTAAATTAGTTTTTATAAATCCTGCATTGTTTCTGTCATATGGACAACTTAAGTATGCAGAGACATTGAACTTGAACGTTTGGTGTTTTGGAATATGAGGTTTAGACTCTTGGTATAATTTCTCTGTTTTGAAAACTGAACTCCCAATGGTTTCTTTCTAATCAATATATCATGACTTGTTGCATTAAAAAAGTTAGATGGTCTAGGCCATCTAACTTGTGAAGATTGTGAAAATAAAAAAGCAGGTGTTAAGTCATGAAAGAGCCCCTCCATTTTCTAAATGTCCATTTCTTTCTTCTTTTTTTTTTTTAAAGACAGTCTTACTCTGTCAGCAGGCTAGAGTGCACTAGGATCATTGTAGCTCACTGTAACCTCAAACTCTTGGGCTTAAGCAATCCTCCTGTCTCAGCCTCCTGAGTGAGTAGCTGGAACTACAGGTGTGCGCTGTCATACCCAGCAATTTTTTTTCTCTCTCTCTCTTTTTTTTTTCTTTTGTAAAGACAGGGTCTTACTCTTGCTCAGGCTGATCTCTAACTCATGGTCTCAAGCAATCCTCTTACCTGGGCCTCCCAAAGTGCTAGGATTACAGGCATGAGCTACTGTACCTGGCCCTAAATGTCCATTCCTTTTTGAGTTTTTATGGTGTCAAATTAATGCAGATGTGCTTGGTTTTAAGGACCAGACACGATGGCTCACATCTGTAATCCCAGCACCCTGGGAGGCCAAGGCAGGTGTATTGCTTGAGCTCAGGAGTTCAAGACAAGGCTGAGCAAGAGCAACACTCTGTCTCTATTAAAAATGGAAAAACTAGCTGCGTGTTTTTAGGCTACAGTCCCAGCTACTGGGTAGGCTGAGGTAAGAGGATTGCTCAAGCCAAAGACTTTGAGATTGCAATAAGCTATGATGCCCTGGTTCTTCACTCAGGGTGACAGTGAGACTCCGTCTAAAAAAAAAAAGAAAAAAGAATAGCCAATGATGGAAATCAGAATTTGAAGCTGATCAGATATATAGAGCAAGAGTAATTACACAAGTGGGGCATCCAGGCAGTGCCTGAGAGGACTGACCCCAGTCTGATTGATAGGAACAGTCTTCTCCTCAGTAGCTGACTGTGAAATAGGAGGGCCAGAGCTGTTGAGGCTTGTTTGGGTTCTGTACCTGGGGGTTCTCCACCTGGATCCACTGAGTGTTTGGAAGTCGTCCCATTATGGCAAATATCACGGGATATTTTGTTTGTCACAAATGACTGAATTGGGGATGCCTCTAGCTATTTAGTGGGCCAAGGACACTGCCCTATCTGGATTGCAGAAGAATTTACACACAATGGTGAGTTGTTTGCCCAAAACATCAATGACATCTCTACTGGGAACCACTGGATACTTACTAATATAAAAATTGAAAAATATTAGTAAAGTAAGATACTTTCCTCCCGAGAATTCTCATCTGACCTCTTTTTTTCCTTTAAAAAAGAAATATATCAGGCGGGGCACAGTGGCTCATGCCTGTAATCCTAGCACTCTGGAAGGTCGAGGCTGGTGGATTGCCTGAGCTCAGGAGTTCAAGACCAGCCTGAGAAAGAGCGAAATCCCATCTGTAGGCTGTGGCAGGCTCCTATAGTCCCAGCTACTTGGGAGGCTGAGGCAAGAGGATCGCTTGAGTCTAGGAGTTTGAGGTTGTTATGAGCTACCACCACAGTACTCTACCAACAGCAACAAAGTGAGACTGCCTCAAAAAAAAAAAAAAAAAAAGCACTTTTTTAAAAAAAGCATATATTAGATACCAACTTAACAAGTGGAATACTAAATTTCACTTTTTAACATTCTTGTGTAAATGTAATTTGTAAAGGCATGTGGATATTTATACACTTGGCATACTAAAAATATTTCATCCTAGACCCCCAATCAAACCCAGATATGCCCATTTATGCAAATGCCCGTCCTGTTATATGTCAGTATTTGGTAAATTCACACATATGATGTATGTTGAAGCTCATGTCTCTAATTATTTTTGTAATTGAAGAGCAGTTATCCTTGTGAGAAATGGCTAAACTGTTAAAGGATTTTTAGATCAACTGAAAAACCCTATGGAGTAGAAACCAGAATTTGATAAAAACAAATATTTTCACATGCTTTTTATTTCCTCATGGTACTCTCAGTTCTGAAATTTTGACTGGGAAGAGAATTTCTAACATAAGGCCACTTATTTTTGAATAATATTCAACCAGGAGTAACTGTTTGATGAACTGGTCAGTACTCAGGCCTTCTCTTCTCCTTCTACACACGTTTTTAGGCTTACAAGATAAACTTAAAGTGCTTAGAAATGTTTAATAAAACCCATTTACTTGATAGTAGTAGAGTTTTCATTTAAATTAAAAAAGAAAAAGAACTTAATTTTACTGTACAGCTTTGAAATAACCCCAAGTAAAATCTCTATACTATCACAGGACAAACAGAATAATAACCCTTCCCTTTTTGGTCTCTAACAAAAAAACCTTTTATTCAATAATAGTATCTCCCCCATTCACTCCCTCTTTAGCCCTTAGCATCTTTTACTATTTAACCCACTGTTCTCTCCTCTACAAAATAGGTATAATAGTACTTATACTGGAGTGTTTTTGAGATAATACACGTGAAAATGTCTGGCATGATTATTTGTCTAATGCAAGTGCCAAACATCCACTCATTTATTTTCCCATCATAGTAACAGAAAATATCATACTTACATCTACAGGAATGATTTTGGAAACTATGATGCCAGTATCTTTTCTAAAATGAATTTCTCTTACTAGTTTAGAAGATCAACAGAGTGCAAGATAGTGTTATTCCCTAACGTATGTTAAAATAACCGAGATAGGGCAAAACAGCCTCAAAACTCCAAAAAGTGTATGTGTTAAATAATGTTTTGTAGACACAGGCTTGGGAAATGTAACTTTTGCTACGGGTAGCTATCATACATAAAGATCTTTTATTGATTAATCTTTTATTTTGAAGTATTTTATCTTTTTTGACATGTTTTATATCATCATTATTTAAACATTTTCGAACATTGTACTTTTTATTTCAAAACAACACATGGTAAATACCACACAATATGGTAAAACCACCCAAGGATCTTAAGGGTTCCATTGTTATCTTAAATGACAGACACACACCTCGTAACCTGAGTTTGCTTAGCTTCTGATGATATGATGGTTTGATTGTGGACATATGTTTAGCCAAGATAATCTGCATTTTGAGGAATAGTCAGTTATGGTTCTGAGTGCCTCACCAAAATTTTTACAAATGTTGTCTAAATATTTATAATGTAGTAGAAGCAGCATAGGTAGCCTAAGGATAGAAAGCATATAGGTCAGAAAAGCTTGAGTTTGAATCCAGGCTATGATGTGAGAAGTTTGACACGGGACGCATTTCTTTTTAAGCCTTAATTCCCTCATTTGTAAATATAGAGGATAATAACTGTCATTGCATAGGGCTGGAGTGAGGATTAAATAAGACATAGTTTGGGTAAGGATCAGCACGATGTCTGACGTAAAATAAAAACTCATTAAAATGGTGGGTGTCATTCTGATTTCCTTGTGGTGTTTAAAGAAAGGACACTTTTATGATGCCCACTAATTTATGTCTGAACTTTTTTTATTTGCCTAGAACATTGTCTTTTAGGTCATTTCTGTATGTAAAGTAGAGAATTGCAGTGTTCAAATGTAGAATCTGAAGAGCAGCAGAAATATAACTGGTGGAAGTAGTGTGAGATTTCAACCAAAAAGATTTATTTTTTTAGATATAATATTTACTGTGTACAGTTATGCCTGCTTATTGTGAAGTGGTCAAAAATATTGTATGGTATTTAAAGTGTAATAAATACAAAAAAATACAAAAAAATTGTCCAATCTCAGAATATATATGTGTGAGGGAACTCTTCTCTGATGAACAGTTTTAGACTCATTTTACTATAGAGCTGCTCAATTAAATGTGATTGAAATGTTCATTTGGTGTCAAATCCATAAACATTGTGTATACGGTGTCTATGACTGGTGACCATGTATGAGAATACCAGTTTTTCCTTTTTACTTGAACTGATTTCTTTTTTTGGTTTTAATATGTCTTACTGTCTAAGTTCTTGAGCCTTAGTGACAAAACTATAAAATGTTTCTCACAAATATACCTGCTTGGAAAGGCATACAGCTGCTGCAATATTTTGCTATTGTGACATTCAAGGAAAAACACTTTTTAATAGGGTAAATATTTCTGAGAAGAAGCAAAGGTCAAGCTGTAGTGTGAACTTTTGAGTCACCGCTAATGGCTTATGGGGAACATGCCATTCATTAGCTGCATGGATATAAAATGACAATAAGTTCTTTACCCTTTTATGCCAGGGGCATTGAATTCTTTAAACGCAAAAGGGAGAAGAGCATATGGTGAGAAGTTAAATGATCAGGACACAGAGAAATCAGGGAATGGTAAGTGTTAGGGTGCGTGTGGTAAACATTACAGATAGGCACTGTAGTATTGACCAGAAGGCACAAGGTCTGGGTTTTTTCTAACCCAGGTTCTGTCTCTGACTAGCTGTTTGAACTCTGTGACTGCTTTGGAACTTCATTAGAGCTCCTTATCTGAAGAATAGAATACATTAAAGATGGAAAACAGGTTGTAACTCTCAGGATAATGATAGATTGGTAATGGCTACTTGAAAAGAGAATTCTGAGATTGTACCTTGGATTATTGGGAAGGAGTTCTAGGGATTAATTCTGATGACTAAATTCAGTTTCTGATGATGGTTGAGAGGATGGTGGTGGGTGTGTGCTTATAGGTAAACATGCTTATATGTAAGTACACACACCACTTTTGTTGATCAGTCATATTTAAGAATCCTTAAATTACATTCAAGGATTACATACCAGAGATTACATTTTTCTTGGCTGTAAGGTTGAGAGGATTTTCTACTAATCAGCCTTTGTATTTCTGCCTGAAAGCCAGCGTATTTCTAGCTTTGGGAAAGAATTACAGGTCATAGACCAAGATGCCTAATAGCGATGGATATAGTGATGTCATCTAGGAAGGAATGAGGTGGTTCTTGCCAAAGCTAAAAGCGGGTACAGCATGCTTTAGACTCACATGGTGTTCCTTTCTAACCTGCAGTTCTGCATGAATCAAACCTAATAGGTCCCTTCAGAAAGGTAGCAATCTAATGAACTACAGTTAATTAAATGTTTATCATTGCTTAATATTGGGTGTAGGACATTTATTTTTATTCTAGGATTACTTTCAAAATCAGGTAGTATTTTGGGTAGTAGTTTAACACCACACAGTAAGAAGACAGGTAAAAATGGTGATGGCATGTAACTTTTTCCAGATGGATACATAGCTAATATAAACAAGGCATTAAAAGATGCAGAGTTCTTAGCAACTAGTGCTAGTTATGAAGTAGTTTTCTTTCACATGTGTTCCTCAGTCTCCTATAAACTGTTGGAGAATTATTGATTGACTTAAAGGTACAAAATTCTTAAGTTTCTAATACCTTTTATCTGGGAAAGTTATCTGGAGTTGTTACCAATTTAACCCTCTGTGTTAGGAACACCCTATTTTTATATCTTTTACGTATCAGCCCTTTATACAAGGAGGCACCTATGATTACTGAAATTAGTAGTTTTCTTTCACATGTGTTCCTTAATAAATTATATGTAGCAACAACATTTGTGGCATATGTAGGCCCACACAACAGCCTTTTTGTTACTTCTTTTTATCTGTCTCAACCACCATTAATGTCATCCTTACCTGAGTCAGGAGTCATGTTTTATTCATGTTTGAATTGCCAAACCTAACATTAAGTCTGGCACAATATACTATAAATGTTGAATCAGTACCTGAATTATAATTCTACCTAAGAGTAACGGTGAGCTAGCAGGTGATAATTGTCTCTACTTTGAAGTCTAAATTGGCATATCTGAAAACACTGGATTTTCTATCCTGCAATTTGTGTGTGTGTGTGTGTGTGTGTATTATTTTTTTTTGGAGACAGAGTCTCACTTTGTTACTTTGTTGCCCTTGGTAGAGTACTCTGGCATCAGAACTCACAGCAACCTCAAACTCTTGGGCTCAAGTGATTCTCTTACCTCAGGCTCCTGAGTAGCTGGGACTACAGGCACCTGCCACAAATGCCTAGCTGTTTTTAGGGTCGGGGTCTTGCTCTTGTTCAGGGTGGTCTCAAACCCGTGAGCTCAGACAATTCACCTGCCTTGGCCTCCCAGAGTTCTTAAATGTTAGTGTGGTATGTTCTGTGGGGATCAGTTTTTATCCTCAGTTATTATCCTCCAGTTGTTATCTCCAACTTACATTTCTTTGCTTTGTTTTTCCTGTACAAATCTATCTAGAATTAAACTGTCAGTAGAGATCTAGGCTTGAAAACAATTCTAAAAAAATTTTTTTGGTTAAAAATATGTGAGAGGTTGAAACTTGCGTGCAGCATAAATATAGTATTATATGTGCCTTACTTAAGTAGGCCTAAATACCTGGAAGCCTGAGCTGTAGCTGCAAAGGGCAGTAGTGATCTTGTTAAGGTTTGGCATCTGAATAATCTGGTTTTGCCTTCTACTTCTGGTAGTTTTATACCACAGAACATAAAATATGGAAAGCAGAGCAAAAGTGAAAGAGCATATACCCTGAGTGTTTTTAATGTTCGGCAAATGTGATTGTAGTAGAGGAAAGCAGTGCTTTACGACCCCTAGACGAGCTGGTTGGCTCTGAAATTCTGGCTCCTCGTCTTCATAGTGGCGTAAGAATACCTGTCTTGTATACCTCAGGAGGATTGGTGTGCTAACATGTTTGAGAGTACTTTAAACAATGTAATTCTGAAGTTTTGTTTATCTCATTCTACAAATATCATTTGAAGCTCTTTTTTGCCAGGCATTGTCTTTGAGGCTGGAGGTGGGAAGAACTCGGCAGTCTACCAAGGATTTTCCAGTCTGATGGAATTATAGTTTTTTAAGATTATGTTTCATAGAATTTCAGTTTTATGTTACTGAGATCTTTGTTGTGGGTCAATTTTTAGTTCCAATAATATGAAAATAAATTGAAATTTTGAAACTGTTTTGTTTACTTCTCTATGCTTATAAAAGCTTAACTCTTAGATTTTATATATGTATTTCCTAACTTTAGGTTCTGAGACAGTGGGAAAGGAATTTGTGATATGATAAAAATTTTTTTGGCAGAACCAAAATATTCTAACATATGTTGAACCAGGTGTGTAAGTTGAATACCTTTTAGACATGTAGCTGTCATTTTTAATATAAGTGGCTTGCTATCACTCAGAATGCTGTGGACAGCCCAAGGGCCTTTTCTAAATCTTCCAGGAAAGTTTAATTTGTATGTTTGCCTTTTCCTCTCCTCCCCTTCCCTCCCTTTCCCCTCCCCTCCTCTTCCTTCCTTTCCCTTCTCTTCCCGTCCTACTTTTTTTGAGGTTGGCTCACCAAAACCTGGGATGGGGGTGAGGGAAATCATTTTGGTGATTTGTTAGTTACAGTTTTTGTAGCAGTTTCACTTTTAAAATTGATTACTGAAGTATCTTTTTCTTTATTCCTGATAACTATCTGGGAGAAATTAGAATTGAATGAGTGGGTTGAACTTAATAAAGAGATATTCAATTATATTCTTGAATTGGTTTTCTAGACTTTTTTTTTCCTGGAAGGAAGAGCTCAGGATAAGTTTTAAGAACCAAGGTAAACCAGAGATTACTTCACATTCTTGGATACATCATTGTTTGGGATTCTATTTAGTTTGCATATATCCCTTTATATTTCTAAGAATATTATTACTGATGGTCTACTTTATATATGCATTCATTTGACTCTAACATATAGTAATCATCGCTTTAAAAAGTGTGACCTCTAATCCTTTTTTCCAAATCAGAACAAATTGCTTTTGAAAGCAGGGCCATAAGGATACCTCAGATGGCCACAGACTTGGCCCACAAAGGAAAGAAAATTATGGAGAGGAGGGAGTCATGCCTTTGGTCCCCCCAGATCCTAATCTGGGAACCATTAGCAGGACCATCTTGCTGTGAGGCACATTCGTAGCATGAGAGGCAATTTCTAAAACTGCTAAAACCAATCCCTGTAGGGTTTTAGAGATTAAACTCACCCCCCTATGTTATAACCAGATGAAAATAATTATGTACTGCAGCCTGCTGAGTGGGGTGAAATAGATTTCTAGTGCCAGGATTCTTAACTAGGTGGGATGGGTGCTGCGTTTCATTGAAGACTTGTTGTAGTTGAAAACTTTATCCTATTAGAGCAAGTCTCAAAACTGGTAAGTCTGGAAAAAAATAATACAACTTTAGACACCAGTTCTTTTCAGACCCCTTTAGCTTAAATCTATGTTTGCTAGCAACAGACTTAGCCTTGTGTTTAAAATAGGATGCCAGAATTGTGCCTTGCACAATTAGTTTTGTGGTAAATAGATGTTAAATAAAAAAATTTTATAAGCACAAATGCAATACAGTCACAGTTTCCTCTGTAAAATAAGGAGAATAATGGAACCTAAATTGTGATTATGGTGGTGAGAATTAAATGAGTTACTACATGTAAAGTTCTTAGAAACATGTTTAATACAGAAAATCAAACAATATCAATAGACTGAAAGTCAATCAGTTGTTGAAAAAAATCCTTTTATCATAAGGACATTTGTACTAGACTATTTATTGCAGCTCAATTTACAATTGCCAAAATGTAGAAATAGCCTAAATGTCCACCAACCCAGGAATGGATTAACAAGCTGTGGTATATGTATACTATGGAATACTATGCAGCCATTAAAAATATGGAGACTTTTGTATTAACCTGGATGGAGATAAAACACATTTGTCTTACTCTAAAGTATCATAAGAATGGAAAAGCAAGAATCCAATGTACTCAATTCTAATATGAAGGCAGTAGATGAGCTGATACAAGGTGTGTAGGGGAATGAGCAAGTGGGGAGACGAGAGGGGTAGGGCGACGGAGGGTCACGGTATGTATGGCCCACCTCTTGGGAACAGGACAAAATTATAAGAGGGATGTAGTCAGTGTAACCTAATTCTTTGTAGCTTCAATGAATCTCAAACAATTAAAAAAAAATAAGTATAGAACAATTTTGACACATTCAAAAAAAGCAAATGATACTTGCTGTTATTATATAGAGTTGCAGTTGTTAACATCTCATCCATATGAATTATTTCTCCACCTGTGTAGGACGATGTTGATAACTGCACACACTATAACTGATTTCTTCTTTTGAATAATGGCATGAAGTTGGTGATACTAGTGGAATGAAGCCAATGTAAGCGAATGAGACTCATTGACTAGTTTTCTTTCTTTCTTTTTCTTGAGACAAAGTCTTATTATGTCGCCCTCGGTAGAGTGCTGTGGCATCTGAGCTCACAACAACCTCCAACACTTGGGCTTAAGCAATTCTCTTGCCTCACCCTCCCACATAACTGGGACTACAGGCGCCTGCCATAATGCTGGGCTATTTTTTCTTTTTTTCTTAATTGCAGTGTCGTTGTTTTTTAGCTGGCCTGGCTGGGTTTGAACCCGCCACCCTCTGTGTATGTGGCTGGCGCTGTAACCACTGTGCTATAGGCGCCGAGCCATGACTAGTTTTCTTAAAGACCACAGAGAGGTCACTGATTCTATCTCAGTGAACTATGAATTCTCTGAATGAATGTTTAGCAACTATACACAGGTGAGCTGAGACTGCCAAAGATATATTACCTATTGTAGAAATATTAGCATCTCACTTAAAAAGCAAAACTGGCAAATGGAAATTGAGAAATTCATTCCATAGTGCACTATCTCTTTGTCAATCCTATTTATAAACTCTTCGTTGAGTGCTTACTGTATATACAGCAAACATTGTACTGGGTTCTGGGGATTCAGTGACAGAGAAGAAAGACTAAAGATCTTACCTTATGGAGCTTACGTATGGACTGGGAGACTGATATTATTTAGATAATCAGGCAAGAATGTAAAATGATAACTGTGGTATGTTTTAGGAATGCAAACCTTGGCATCCTTGATAGGATGACACACGACTGTAGCAGACCACCATCATTATTAGTGAAATGGGCAGCTGTGGAAGGCTGTAAGCATGGATTGAGCTCAGAGGAGTTTTTTGAAGGGCTGGCTTGGCTACCTGTCAGTCCATTTGAGGTGGTTCTCCTTCTGGAGTCAGGGGCACCATTTGTCTTAAGTGTAATAGTAATGATTCCTTATGGCAAGTGGCCAAGTCACCAGCAATGCCAGCATGTCAGGGTCCTGTGATGAGGCTGAAGGACAGTAACACTGAAAAAATAGCAGAGAAAAAAATTGCTCTTTTCCCTTAGTGAACTAAGGATAAAGGAGCAATAAATGAATATAGTCAACTGTTACTACTGGGAGGCTAATGACCTCAGAGTTCTCAGCTTCTAAGTCTACCCTTTTTTCTTTTCCCTCTTGGCATTTCATTGCTTGAGAGCAACTGTTCTAGGAAGTGGAAAAAGAATTGGCATTTAGATTCAAAGTGGGTATTTTCTTTACTTTTTAATAATCCTGGTAAAATGATTATAGGGGCAGAAGGTTGAAATTGCTGTAAAGAATGTTTTTAGATTCCCTTATTATTCTTGTTCCTCCTCTTTATGGAGAGAGCTTCTGAGAGAAGATCTTAATTTATCATCTGATGAATAGCTCAGTTGTCATTTGAGAATAGGGAGTAAAGTTGGTGGTGGCAAGAGAAGGGTGGATTGATAGGAAGTGTGTCATTGTCATGAGAGTTTTTGTTCTAATTCTTCAGACACATAGCTATGTGACATAGGGTGAATCAGTGAACTTCTGTAAGGGTGATTCCTGGTCTACAATAAGAAGGAATTCGAACCAAAGAACTTTTTCTCAGGGTTTATTAACTTTTGTCTTCTTTTTCCCTCTAAATACTATGTGGAAAATGTTTTAGAAATTAATGTGGGGCAGCACCTGTGGCTCAAAGGAGAAAGGCACTGGCCCCATATGCTGGAGGTGGCAGGTTCAAACCCAGCCCCAGCCAAAAACTGCAAAAAAAAAAAAAAAGAAAAAAAAAATTAATGTGATTTATTTTGAGGATTTCACAGAACCCTTAAGAGAATTTAACCCAATTATAAGCTAAGAATATGGGGAAAGGGGAAAGGGAGAGGAGGGGAGGGGGAGATACACCTATGGTGCACCTTACAAGGGTATATGGGAAACTTACTAAATGTAGAATATAAATGTCTTAACACAATAACTAAGAAAATGCCAGGAAGGCTATGTTAACCAGTGTG
>CAUYPK010108355.1:0-20039 GCA_963574355.1 Loris lydekkerianus | reverse complement strand
ATTAAAAGTAGAAAAAAATGAACAGCATCAATGTATAGAGTACAAAATTCTCCATCGATCAGTATATACCACGACACAGTAGAATAAATATTTATTGAGATATGAAGCTACAAAAACACATGACATTAAAACGGACAAAACGTTTGAAACAACCTCATAGTATTTCCTTTATACTAACCTATTGACTGCTGTAAAACTGCTAGAATTTGCTAAGTACACGTGATTTTTTTTTTTTTTTTAACATTTCAGTCCAATTTTGGCCTGTTTTTCATTTTTACATTTCTGCTTTATGCTGGAATTATGTCCAAAATACCATGTGAATCTTCCATCTGTTCTCTTTTAAACTTAAAAGCAGTTTTCCTTTATGGTGTTTAGAGCCCATTAAGTCCTACAGATACCTAACCTTTTCAGTTTTAAAATGCTTGCCTCATAAATATGTGTTATAGAGGATTAAACATCATACTCATCTGAGGACTTACTGAGAACCAGATATTATCCTGGCAAGCCTGGAAATCTCTTGTGATTTGGAAGGCAAGCCACCAAGTAACTCAGTAATCCTGAAGGAGCAAAGTTCTGTCCTGTAGTAGTAAGGCTGATGTTAAATATTAAGCATTTTATGGCAGTTCCTTGAAGGATTAGTAGAGAAAAACTGCATGTAGTATTTTGGAGATCATTTCCCTTACCACCCCTGAAGATCATTTCCTTGAATACATACATGTTCTCTTGACACCTATGAGATCATTTCCCTGAGCACGCAGGCCTTGGAAGTCTTTGCTTAGTAATCTTTCTGCTCATTATGTATTTTCTCAATAAAAGGACTCTACGAGCAGTGCTCTGTACTATCCTGCATCCATGGTTAGCCTCACCTCTTGCAGCGTGTGCTGTCAATCCATGTCTGTGTGATCATTTATGTGATCATAAATGTGGCTGGTAGGTATTAAGCAAAAAGATCGTTTTAAACCAGGATCTTAAAAATGAATAAGCACTTTTAAAATTATCTTACCCCCAAATGACATACAAAACCAACTTGATATTCGGAAAAAAATATTTTCCATTTTAACTTTTGGCCTGATTATAGTGCTAAAATAATGCCATCGGAAATCCCTAGAATTTAGAGGGAAAAAAAAAGAAGGGTTTCTGTAATTTTTAGAATTTTTATTACATTAAAAATAATGAAGTAGAAGTATTTGCTTGTTCAAAGACTTATCCAAAATACTAAACTAAGGAAAAATTACAGAAGACAATGGAATTTGCAATTCAATTTAAACATATCGAATTTACTACTAGTATTTATTGAAAAGGGCACTGTAGGTAAATAGGTAAAAGACCAGGTAGAAAAGCAGAAACCACACTATGTGTTATAAACAGAGAACATTTAAGAGAGGTAATTAGTTAATGGGTATTGAAATTCTGATGGAGCAAAGAAGAAAAGTTGGACATCAAAAGATGAAAGGCATAGGGAGCAGTTAGCATCTTTCTGGCTGAGGCAACTAAATGGAAGAGGTGATGTTAACACAAAGGAGAAGATTGAAGGAAAAGCTCCTGTGGCTTGAAAATCTGAGAGTGGCCTTGTGACTGCTGCCCAGACCTCTGAGGAAAGTGCCCTGTAGCGAGGACCTCAGAGAGATGATGCCCCACCGTGGATGTTCAGTCTGCTGGTGTTGGCATGAGGGCACAGCTGGCACTTGAAAGGCAGGGAGTAGGGTGGTGGGGTGTTGGTACAGCTGGTATTTCACTCACAGAGCAAGCTGGTGTTCAGACCACTGGAAGGCATGAGCTAGATAGTGCTAGCAGCGCCAAAAGAAATTGAAGCAAGCACCTTTACGTCTTCAACTCCTGCAAACACAAGTGGAAAATGACCCTCCAGTGCCTCTTGTGGGTGCAGAGTAACAGGGAGCCAACTACATAGGGTAGCACATGTATTTTACATCACAGAGCAAATTAGAGAAGGGTGGGCATGACATAAATCAATAGCACTAGTGGGTAAATGCAAAGAGAAGTCTGACAAATCTCTTGCCTTCAAGGAGTTGATTCTCAAAATATTATCTGATTGTAAACATGTGTGGGAAGAACCTGAACAAATCTGAAAAAGAACAATGCTGGGAATTTCCTTTACTTGATGGCAAGTTATATTATAAAACTATACTTAAATTGGTATGACAAAGGCATACTGACAGATAACTATATTAACAGAATAAAATACACTCCCAAATACACACATGTGTGTACATTTTATTTCATATTAAAATGGCATTTCAAGCAAACTTGACAAATGAATGAACAACTCAATAAATTTTGTTGGAACAATTGGTATATCATAGAGGAAAAAAAAAAAAAAATAGATCCTTGCCACACATGATATACAGACACACAAAATTCCTGCTGGGTTTCTGATCTAAGTATAAAATAAGGTAAGTGGAAGTGAAGGCATGCATGATCTTGGGATCAAAAAGATCTTGTTAAACAGGAAACAAAACAAAAAAACTAAGAAAAAAATGGATACACTTCACTACATCACATTAAGCAAAAAGAAAAAAAAATATATATATATCTATGTATATATAAATAATACAGCATAGTGTTTAAGAAAGCAGGAACAGGAGTAATGACTTTGCTTAGACTCTTGGCTGAAAGATTTTATTCCCCTGAGATTTCCTTTCCCATATACCAGAGCTTTAATATAGCATCTACTTCAAAAGCTCATTCTGATGATTAAGTAAAATAATCCATGTGAAGTACTTAGCACGTTGCCTGACACATAGCAAGCAATTAATGATAACTAAACAACTTTGATTTTCCTATTGAGAGCTACAGTTCATGTCAAAGATAAACTGTGATAAAAATTATCATGTTTTACCTTCTTTTAGATTTTTAAACTTGCTCTACACACAACATTTGGAGATTAATCCAAGAAGACATTCTTTTTAAATGTATATAGTAACTGTGTCTTTATGTTTTGATCAACTCCAAATCAGACATCATATTTTTAAGACCTTAACACCTTATTTGTGGTGAGTTCTGTCTGCACACACCTTTGTGACTTCAAAAATAATTTCTGGCAAAGAATGTAAGCCAGTTTTCTGATTTGTTTTTATTCAATAAAAATATTTTATTTATTATTTTAAAGATGGTATAACTTCTCAACTAAAATCTTGGTCACTGCATGGAAGCTAGGACTAAAATTATTTTCAGAGAAATAAGATTTTAAAGTGTCCTAATATGTCAGCAGACCGAACAAACCTTTTTCATGAGAAAGATAACATATTAATTCCTAAATCAAAATAGAAAGAGAAAGAGATATAATAAAAGTTACATTTATTGTACACTTCATATAATATATGCTAGACATTGTTCTCAACATTTTGTACCCATTAACTGTATTAACTTAAATGATACTCTCAAGACCTTTTTTGAAATTGATGTCATTTTTATTTTCATTTCACAAATGTGAAAACTGCGGCATAACAAGTTAAGTAACTTGGAGGAGGTCATAAACGAGAAGGTAGTAGAGGGCAGAATTTGATAAAAGCATTTTAAAATTGTGATTTTAATCATGATGCAATATTGGTAATTTTGGAGTCTATGTGTTCTATTTTTGCAGTTATCATTGGGAAAAGGCCCACTTATAGAATCAGCACCACGTGGACAGCACCACAGTTTACGGGCTGTACCGTCTAGAGTCATAGCCACACCTGGGCCCACTTAAACCACGACTGGAGAGATAAGGAGCCCTGCACCAGAATCCAGGCAGCAGAGATTTGAGGGAGTCCTGGGCAGCAGGCCTTGAAGTCATAGAACTTCCTGAGCCCCTCCCTTGTATTAGTTCTGCCCTGAAGGCCCCAGCACTCTGGGCCTGTGATGAGAATGGCAGCCTGAAAGATCTGCAAAATACTTTCAGGGTCATTCTTTCATTGTTTTGATACATAGCATCTGTTTCCTTCTACTCATCCTGATCTCTTTATCCACAAATCACTTGGCCACATTCTTTGTTTACTTTCCTAAAAACATGTTTTATTCTTTAAATGACCAGCCCATGAATTTTCTCAATCTTTACTTTCTGCTGCCTTTTTTATTAAAAATTCTATCTTTAACTCATTTCTCTCTTCTTCAATTTTACTATATGTAGTTAAGAGAGGTCATGCAGCCACGTCAACACTTTGCTTAAAGATTCTGCCAAATATCCTAGTACATTGCTCTTAAATTCTGCCTTCTACAAGACATTAGGAGGATATGGCCAATTTATTTGCCACTTTGTGGCAAGGATGGCCTTCCTCTCCAGTTTTCAGTAAGTTATCCCTCATTTCCATTTGAGACATCATCAAAATGGCCTTTACTATCTATATTTCTCCCACCATTTTGTTAAGAAACAATTGGGTAATCTCTAAAATAGAGGCTTTTTATTGCAGCTCTTTCTTCTTCTGAGTCCTCACTAAGATCATCCTTAATGCTCTGTGGCAGTTAAAGCTTTTATCATCATCCATTCAGAACTAATCCAGCCTCTACCCATTAGTTAGCTCCAAGGTCATGTTTATATTTTCCAGTTTTTTTTTTTTATAATAATCCCCCAGTTCTCTGATATCAATTTCTGTCTCAGTCCATTGGTGCTATTTGCACAGAA
Organism: Loris lydekkerianus; assembly: GCA_963574355.1. Lineage (NCBI taxonomy): Eukaryota > Metazoa > Chordata > Mammalia > Primates > Lorisidae > Loris > Loris lydekkerianus. Next base: position 15,421 of record CAUYPK010108355.1, on the reverse strand, counting down.
TACCAGAAAACTGGGTATATTGTCAAAACTTTAGGGGAGTTTTATCCTAGGTCCAGTTGCTTGCTGCACAAAGATCCAATTATTGAGACAAAGAAGATTCCCAGGGAAGAAAGGAATTTTTAAATAAGAAAGACATCCTTTCTGGACAGCAGAAGAAGCTGCCTCAAATCCTTCTCTCTGACTAACATCTTTTTGAAGATGGGCCACATTCCTTGGGGCAGGCCATGTTGTAGCTGACAAACAGCTGTATGCACTGGGGACAGATTCTGGGGGGATGGTGAGTTTTGGTGTCAGGAAGTCTGCCTGGAGGCCTTCAGACTTTCAACTCTTTGTCTTGAAGAAAATCCACCATTTCTGGCAAACAACTAAAAAGGTCAAGGAATAAGTTAAGGGAGAGGGCTATAAAAAAAACACATAAAGGTCATTGAAATTTGTTCATATAGCCAGTTACAAGTATTTTATGAAGAACTACATATATTAGCTTTCCAGGAGAAGCACTCTATACATATCTATTTAATTAATTAATTTGTATGAATAAATGAAAGATAAGGTACAAAACTAGAAATATATAAATCACAAATAGTTGGTTATATAACTATACAGTGGGTTCTTAAAAAACATAATCTTGAAGTGTGTGATTCTACTTACATGTAGATTTTCTTCCTTTGCCTCTGCCCTTCCTGAAACCGTTAAGACCAACCCTCCTCCTTCTCCTGAGACTACATAACGTAAAAACAAGGCTGGAGACCTTTATGATAATCCATTTCCACTTAGTAAATATATTTTATCTTCCCAATGACTTTTTTTGAGACTGCTAATTTTTTTTTTTTTTTTTTGATGGTCCTTTTGAAAACTTTCAGATTAATATGAAAGTAAGTATGATTAAGTCACAAAGTTTGTTTTTGTAGGGTTAAAGTCTGAATTGTAGGTATGCCCTACACCTGGGAAGTGTAGAATTTACCCATGCAATGAACCCACTGGATAGGAATTTACACACCCTTTGCTCCCTCCTTTGAGTTTCATTGAGTTTTTTTTCTCATGTGAACAAAGAGGTGTTAATCTATCAGATCCAGTTTAGCAATGAGTACATGTAGTGTTGGTTTTCAATTCTTGTGATGTTTTTACTTAGGAGAATGATCTCTAATTCCATTCAACTTGTTACAAAAGATACAAAATCTCCCTATTTTTTATAGCTCCATGCCATGTGTTGTATACATATATCACAATTTATTAATTCATGCATGTATTGATGCATGGATTGAAATAAATATTGTGAATTGTGAATTGTGCTGTTACAAACATTCAAGTGCATGTGTCTTTATAATAACATGTTTTTTTTTTTTTTTTTCCCTTTGGGGTAAATATATGGTAGTGGGATTGCAAGACCAGATGGTAAGTCTATTTTTCGTTCTTGTGGAATCTTCATACTACTTTCCATAGAAGTTGAACTTGTTTGCAGTCCCACCAACATGTATGAGAATGTTCCTTTCTCTCTCCATCTACACCAGCATTTGTTGCTATGGAACTTTATGACATAGGCTATTCTCACTGGGGTTAAGTGATATCTTAGTGTGGTTTTGATTTGCATTTCTTTGATGATTAGAGATAATGAGCATTTTGTCAGGTGTTTTTTGGCCATTAGCCTATCATCATAAGAAAAGTTTTTGTTTTTGTCTCTTGTCAGTTTTTAATGGGGTTGTTTGATCCTTTCCTGTTGATTTGCTTGAGTTTTATAAGATTCTGGTTATGAGCCCTTTTTTGGATGTGTAGCATGCAAATGTCTTCTCTTAGTTTGTAGGTTGTCTCTTTGCTTTTCTTAATAACATTTTCTTTTATCTAGCTTATTATAAGAATTCATTATATAATACAAATAACACATCAAACATGTGTTTATTGGTTGCTTATGTTATCTATAAAGTTTTCAATCAACAGTAAGCTTGTTAGTAGTTAAGTTTTGGGGAAGTCAGAATTATACACAGATTTTTGACTGTGTGAGGGGTCAGCACCCTTACCCCCCACATTGTTCAAGGTTCAGCTGTATGTGTGTGTGTATACCAACCTTGTATATAATACTAATTAGCAGTTTTTAACATTACACAAGATGTAATCCAGGATATTTTTATCATTCCTTAAAAAACCCTCCCTATACTCATTAGCATTCACTCTTCATTCTTTTATTTTCAGACTCTGGAAATCACTCATCTACTTTATCTCTGTATGGAGATTTTAATATTCTAGGTGTTTCATATAAATGGAGTCACACAATATGTAGCCTTTTCTTTTGCCTTCTTTCAATTAGCATAATATTGGGAAGTTCTGTCTATGTTGTAGCATGTATCAATACTTCATTTCTTTTTGAGTGTCTAATGTTCCCTTGTATTGTGATACCACATTTTGTTTCTCTTTTTATCAGTTGACAGGCATTTGGTTTTTTCCTTTTTTTTTCTATTATGAATAATGCTGCTGTGATTGTTTATGCATAAGTTTTTGAATGAACATGTTTTCAATTCTGTTCACTATGTACCTAGGAATGATTGCTGCATCATAACACTATGTTTATCTTTTTGAGAAATTGACAAATGTTTTCAAAAGCAGCTAAACTATTTTACATTCCCCCCAGCTTTGTCTGAGAGCTTTGATTTATTCACATCTTTCTCAACATTTGTTATATGTCTTTTTTATTCTGGCCATCCTACTGGGTATGAAGTGATATCTTACTGGGATTTTGATTTGCATCAATCTAGTGACTAACAATTTTAGGAATTTTTTTTTTTTTCCTTGGGGGTTGTTGGCCATTTCAATATCTTTTCTGGAGATGACTTCAAATGCTTTTTCCATTTATTATTGAAATATTTGTATTTTTGTTATTAAGTTGAAAGAGTTCATTATATATTCTGGGTATTAAATTTTTGTCAGATATATAATTTCAAATATTTTTCCTATTCTGTGGGTTATCTTTTCACTTTCCTATAGTATCCTTTGAATAACAAAAAGGTTTTAATTATGTTGAAGTCCAATTTATCTGTTATTTCTTTGGTTGCCTGTGTTTTAGGTGTCAAATCCAAAAAACCCTTACCTAATCCAATATCAAAAAATGTTCTTCCAGGAGCTTTATAGTTTTGCTCTTATGCTTAGGTCTTTGATACATTTGATTAAGTTTTTGTTTATTAAATGAGATAAGGGTCCAACTTCATTCATTTGCATGTGTACATTCAATTGACCAAAACCTACGGTACAATATCTAGTATTTACTTCAAAATAATCCAGGTGATGAGGATGGGAGGAGTGGGAAGATGTATAACTTAAAGAAGATTGGACATGTGTTGGTAATTGTTGAAACTAGGTGATGTATACACAGAAGTTATTCATAGTATTCTAATTTTTATACATTTTACCCTTTAAACATAAAAATCAGAAACATGAAGGGAAAACTAATAAGTATCTACCCAACCCCATGACCATCTTACAGTTTTTTAAGAAGTGGGAAATTATTTGGTTTGGTTTTTTCATGTAAAAATACTTTCTCATCATGTCTCAGAATACACACACACGCGCGCGCATATATATATATATATATATATATATATATATAATTTTTTTTTTTTCCCTCCTGCTAAATCCTCAGAAAACTTACTCAAAAATGTCAGGAAAATGGGAAGAAAGTGTTTTAATTTCCTGGTACAATTTAAAGCTTAATAATCAAAATTAGTATAATATTACTTAGAAGAAATTGCCAATGTCCAATTGAAGAGAAGCAATACTGACATGGAAGTAAAAGGTTAAGGTTGATTGATAGTTGCAGGAACCAGAAGAAGGACACCTTAGCAAGAAGTAGTTCTGATCTGGTCAGTTTCATTTGTAGTTGTAGCAGTTTTTTTTTTTTTTTCCTTGCCCTGACTGATGCTAAAAGTGACTAATTTTTGCAAATAATATAAATGTGAATAAGCTTTATGCAATTCACATATCATACTTTATGCAAATCCTGTAAATGGTGATGTAAGAAATATGTTTTAGAACCAAAAGATAATAAGTCCTTAAGTTAACAATTTTAACTTACTGGCTTAGTGCCCGTAGCACAGTGGTTACATTGCCAGCCACTTACACCAAGGCTGATGAGTTTGAACCCAGCCTGGGCCTGCTAAACAACAATGACAACTGCAACAAAAAATAGCCAGGGGTTATGGCAGGCATCTGTAGTCCCAGCTACTTGGGAGGCTGAGGCAAGAGAATCACTTAAGTCCAAGAGTTAGAGGTTGCTGTGAGCTGTGACACCACAGCATTCTACCAAGGGTAACATAGTGAGATTCTGTCTCAAAAAAAATGTTTTTTAACTTACCATTTTGTATATTGCTATTAATCTTGCTAGAAGATCTTAGTGTAATGTTAATTAATATTTGAACGCTACCAAATAATGTCCTCTGTGATTTCCTATTTATTAGATACGTGCTATGGTATAGTTCTTTGTAAATATTTGAACAGAAGAAATATAAATATAAGATGTCCCATAATGGAACATTCCAACAGGAATTTAGAAATCGATCTTAAATCCATACTAATAAAGGTAATATTAATTTCAGTGACAAAATTCAAATCAAATGCAAACAAAGAAAACATTCTCATTATTTAAAAGGAAACATGATTTATAATAAAAACTTGTGGACATCTTCTTAACATTTTGATCAATATTATTGAAAAATATTTAAAATTTTTTCCAGACTGAAATATTCATCATGAAAAAAGACCAAGTTTATATAATGAATAATTAATGCTTTGTGAATTTTAAATTTTCATTTTAAGACAGATAATTTCTAATTATTAAATATTAAATTATGTTTGTCAGTTAAATTATTTAAATGACTTTATTTTATTTGAATGTTATTTTCTTTAATATTTCTGTCATTCAATTTTTATATCAGATAGAGATCATTTTTATATGTTATTGAAATATAATCCTGTGAAAGCCATGCTTTTATTACTATATCATTTTTACATGAACTTTTAGTATAAAAATGGTTTATTATTAGAGTAATGATTATCATTATCTCTTTACCACAGGAAAAAAATATTATGAGCAATGGGACAAACTTATGATTTCAGAACTGAATGAGGATTCTGATCTCTCATTTCATGAACCTAAAGATTATAATCTGTTAGGAATTTGGAAATACTACCTGAATTCTATTTTGAGAGTGAAGAGCTATTGGATACAAACAACAGTCTGAAAGAGCTGGACTATTGTGCTCTGAAGGGTCAGTGGACTAAGCTAGGAACCTTTTAAAAATTATAAGTAGCCATTCAGACTCATGTTAATTGCATTATTTCTCTCAAGACCCAGAAACTCAGTTGGGAAGAAGACATGGTAAAAGACCACATTTCCAGTATTCCTGGAATGGGAGTTCAAGAGACTATTTGGGCTTTAAGGGGAAGGGTGACTCCTAAAAGAACAGTCAGGAGCATCTAAGATTTGGAAAGTATTTAAATTCTAACAGGAAGGATTGAATCAAACCTCAGAATTTTGTCCTAACACAAAGAAGGAGTGAGTCAGTCACCATTGCATAGGGAATGTCATAACCAGCTATTCTTGACCACCATAGACAATCATAGAAGGAATGGAAAATTTCAAATGGGCTTAAGAAAAAACTAAGTACCATTATGATTAACTTCTGGTTAACTGTAGAATCTCCAACCCTAGAGATCTTCAACAAAAGTTTGAAAATTAACTTGTCCTAAGTGGTGAAGGTGACCTGTCTGAAGTCAGGTGGTTGGGTTTTCTGTGTCCTTCAGAAGTTATTATTCTGTTAATATGTAGCTTCATCAGAGTCAGAACTTAAGGTTTTATTTCCTTTAGGCTGCAAACATTTATTAAGACCTTTTCACTATGCCATGATCAAATATTAAATAAATCCATACAGTTAAACACAAATTGTCTTATATTTAGAACAAAACAAATATTAAACATAGTTAAGAATATATTTCTCTTCTGGGGCATTAGTGGTAGAGGGTTGGGGAGGGGAAGTGTGTGCACATATTAGTTTGTGTCTGTGTGTGTGTGTGTGTGTGGTAAGTCTAGGCAATGTAGGATGTATAGCAGAGGTGGTGTTATATGTTTATGTCAGCAGCACACTATTAGATAAATTCTTGCTGATAAACATGAAGTGATACTTGAGAACATGAAAGATTTATTGTACCTTCCAAGACAGGGTAGTTTCTTTTCCTATTAGCCAAGATGATGAGGCTCAGTGTGTATTTTATGGACACAGCTGACACTTTGCAAATTGAAAACAAGAATAGACAATCTTTTTTTGTTTTCAAATGATTTTCACAGTTAAAAGAGAATGTTATCTCCCAAATTTGCTTACTTGAAATAGAAGAGCATTTCCATTCATTTTCATAGAGAAAGTTTTGACAGTTGAATCAAGGTGAATTGACTTTGGCCAATTTTCCGTTTGGCTTTTAATACTTACTGCTCTTTTACAGAGAAATTTAAGGATCATTTAAGTATATTATACTATTTTGAAATTATATAGCATTTAACTAAGAAACTAAAAGCAATAATGCTTTTCAAGAATGGAAAAAAGGTATAATAATCCATTAGGAGTGGATTATTTGTGTCATCAATGAGAGTTGTTATATGCTTCTGAATGAGAAAACACATTGAAGAAACAGAATTTGATGGTGAATGAACATTTGGTTAATAGTTAAGCAACATACATTCAAGAAGAAGTAAAGATATATGTATGTGACTAATAGAAGAATTTGAAACACAAGTTGCATATACCATTATAGTATAATTATGCCTGGAAAACTCAGAAGAAGATTTCACATCAATTCATATCATCATGTTAATATGTATTATCAAAGCTATCAATTTTGAAATATAATATGCCATTTCCTCTACTATTAAAAAGTTAAATTGCTGCCACAGAAGGATTTATACACCTGCCAGATCCTGCACAATTCTTCAGTCAAAATACAAGTATCTCAATCACAACCCATCTGTACTGCCTATTCTGTATTGTGAACACAATTCCATCTTCATCCTCAACCAACCATGAGGCTTGAAACCTGGCCTGCCAATTAAGAGTGACTGTACAAAATCATATGGGGTTGGAGACTGCTGGCAGCCAGGTGTGGGTTTACATAAACTTCCCTCCAGATGCACACACATGAATAAAACTTGCTCTTTTCTTTTCCCCCTTAATTATTGAATTAAGCAACAACCAAAGCACTTAAACATTACTTTTAAATACAGAATAATAGGAAGGTACAGAACTTTATACAGCTGAAAATATCTAATGAAGATGAGATTGCCGGTCTTACTTTCCAGATTGAAAAGTGAACATATCATTTACATTAAAATGCTCAATAAGAACTTAGTAGGAGCAAAGAAAAAGATTTTTCTTCTGCTATTTTCAAATAGAAAACAACTAAATCTGCTTATTATCTTCATCTTTTTTGGCATTATCTTAAAATCCCTGAAGGAACATCTCTGCCCCCACCCCCCTCTCTCTCCCTTTCACACACACACACACACACACACGCATACGCACACACACACGCACACGCACACGCACACACACAGAAATTGCTTATGTAAGATGACACAGACCAGCATTGTAAAATTAAGACATTTTGGTGATATTTATTTGTTGCTGGGATTTGAGTGTTGCTAAGAGACTATCTTTTTCCAGATCACTTTCATTTTTACTTAGCAGGTTCCAGATTTTATCATGTGTTCTCGTACTTCACAGCATCTGAACACTAAGCCTCTAGAAATTCTCCACCCCTCTCTAACTTGTGGCTTCTGATCTGCCACAGTCTGGGAAATCGAATAATGCATCTTGCTGTAATTGTGTCCAATATTATGTAAAAGGTCTAGAATGGAGGCCTGGAGGGGTCTAAACTGATCCTCTGATGAGCTTGACACCTGTTCCTCCTATAGTCTTGGAAGATCACTTGAACTCTCTAAATTTCACTTTTCACTTCTGTAAAATATGATGTTGGACCTAAATGGTTTTTAAGTGCCTCAACAGTTCTCAGACTTACTTAGGTTCTCCATGGCTGTTCTTGTTGTGGTGGTTATGTTAAAATAAGTGTTTCTTTTCTTACTTTGCTGAATAAACGACCTCCTTTTGAAGTGTTACTTTATTTTATTCTCTCAATTATTTAGTGGCAAGGTCTTCCCTAAGAATTCAAGAAGAAAATGAAGGTCAATAAATACATCACATAAAGTATCCTTTTGTGATACTTTAAAACATTCCATAGGTGTCAATGCTAAGGTTTACAATAATGTGTTTGTATTACCCCAGCAAGTCACATTAAATCATGGATAAATGATTGACGCTCGGATGAGTGAATGAACTTGTAACCAGGTAGTTCAGGTGAGATCACGTATCGGTCAGAGAGTAGGACTGAAATTTTAACTACTTATCTCTCCATCATTCTTTATTTGTTTTTGTTTCTTTGCTTGTTTGGTTTATAAACAGAAATATACACTGTGTTTCCAATCTATGCAGACATAGAATACTTCTTTTGATAAGGGTGCTTTTATTTGGTTCCTTGAATCTCCCATTTCTGACACTATGACTGAAATATAGTCATTCTGACATATGTGTATTATATGAATGAGGAAATGACTAACAACAATTAGTGGTTTATTAAAAGGATTCTTTTTTATTAAGTAGCTCTGTGCTATAAACCTAATTTCTTTCTTTTTACAACTTCCCTTCTATTACAAGCTGTTAAGCTCAGAGCCTAGATCAGCTAAACAGAAGACTCAGTAACAGTAAATGAAGGACTGTGAGCTTACATCAGACTAATTAGTCTAAGGGATGAGGAAAAAAAAAAAAAAGATGGGGGAAGGGCTTGGAGGACTTTTCAGGTTGCTTTGTGAAAGGCAGTTTGCTTAATTAAGCCAACCACTAATTGTTAAATATTTTTCAGGCATTAACAGAGCTACTCTGAGTGTAATTAAATTTTGATTTTAGTGGTATTTGCAGGGATTAAAGTCACAATCTGCTGAGGCACTGCGGTTAGTTAATATTCACTTCACTGCCACAGCTGTCCTCCATTATAATACAAAGGACAGGAAAAGAGACAGCAGAACACAGGAGAAGTCCTGAGAAAGCTATTCATTCATCTGAACCCGCTCGGCAGGCCACAGCCCTGTACAAATGGATCTGAGCTGGATGTCACACAGCCGGGCATTAAATCCAATTTAATTTGATACAATAAAGGGATATTTAAGCCCTGGTGCATTTTTTATTTTTATACATGAAACTACAGAATGGGTAAAAGAAATCATCATATGATTATCGTATGTTCCCTCCAAGTAGTATTTCTGGACTTATTAGCTCTACAGGAGTTCACCAAGATTGTAAACCAATTCCTGCTAAGCCATTATTTGGCCCAGCTGAGCATGAATGAACCCTGCAGAAGATGGCAGGGATTTTAAATCCCTGGTAAAATCTAAACTGGCATGATCAATGTTTTGAGGGGGTTTTTTTGTTTGTTTTTTTTGACTGAGACTGCCTGAGGGGGGTGAAAAAAACACCCAAAGCCTACTGGGATTATATAACCTGAAATGGATGAAACTCAGCATCCCTCCCATGATGGACAAGGAACATCTCTACTACCAACTCATAACATTGCTGGATTGTTATATGTTGTTTCGTTCTTTTAATTTATTTATGTCTCCCAGGTATTACATACTCCGGGCAGGCATAGAAAAAAATCATTTTGTCCTCATTTCCAACACCACCTCCAAAAATAGTCTAATCTAGAATCTACCATCATTTTGAGTTCGGTAATTACATCAGCTACCAATGCTAGGGCTTTTCAGGACAATTCACACTCCAGGGTTCCTGCAGGTACGCACACGCCATCAGTGGTATTAGGCTCACAGGCTCACAGTATCTGCAAAGCACCATCCCTGAAACTAGCTTTATAATGCAAACTAGGACGACATGTATTTGTGTGGGGAATCTACTTCTTTATGTCCCATATTAGCAAAAATTTTTATTTAAGAAAAAATCACCAAAAACGTAACTCCTAATGTTTACCTTGACATTAGAATAAAAGGAAAGTGAAAAGGAAAAGAGAGAAAGGAAAGGAAGGGAACGAAATTGTAAAAAAAAAAAAAAAAAAAAAAGGAAAGGAAAGGAAAGAAGAAAGAAAAGAGATTAACCTAGCAAAATTCCATCTCAAAGAAATTTTACATCAGCATTTCTAGTCATAATGAAACAAGTTCAAACACCGTTATTACATATTTGTATTAATCATGAGATCTTTTCTGTGTTGAATTATTATATAATGAAACTTATACTTGAGCTTGTTCTTTAACAAGTTACTGTCTGACTTTTTCTGTGGACAAATGGTAGAGAGATGAAATGATTATGCCATAGGAAAGCACCTTAAATTTTAAATAATGTTAGTGTAATTTCATTCTAGTATTAAGACGACGCTGGCCTAAGGCAGAGAGCAATCTTCTCTTGCCCAGCTGCACCACTGCTGTGACACTTTCTGCTGTCTTCTGACGTGGAACCCTCTCCCCGTGTTTCCTGCAGCTTCTGCTTGCTACCCTTCCTTTACTTTCCGAGATAGCTGATAACTTTTAATCTTAGTGAAGGAAATAGCTATTTATTTCTCTGATACTGCAGCTATTTTAGCAAATGACTTAATAAATAAACCAAAAACACTCCCCAGGCAGTGCTTTTTTCTCTTCGTCCTTTCTCTTGTTGCTAGTCACATACCAGTCACCACCCCCCAGGCCTCCGGGGAACCTGCTATTTCCTATGTAACTTCTATTGCAGGCTTTGAAGTCCTTCTACCATGCCTTGGCTGGGATGCAGCCAACATACATTCTTCTTTGCTTTAGAGAACCTTGCCCCAATATATTAGCCACATAAGAATTGAAACAAGATAAAAATCTGATCTCCATGTATAATACCAATAATTTCTACTATGTCTTAGATGCAAAGATAAAGCCTCAGATTCACCATCATTATGGCACATGTTTTTATCCTCAAGAGACAGAAGCCTAGACATGTTGTGCTAATTAACACACAATTCTCTTTATTGTTTTTTTTTTTTTTTTTTTTTGGCAAAGAACAACTATGAACAATTTTAGGATGGTTGTTCATGAATGGGATATTCCATAACTGTGAAAAACACCAAAGCTAGCGAGCTACCCACGTGGCACCAGTAATAGTCATTGCTATGGTTACCAAGGAATCATCCTTCAGTAAACTGGCCAACCCATTCACAGACAGAATTGAATTGATTCTGGTCCACACTATCCAAATTTATAAAAGAAAGTTTCCATGTTGTCTATGGGACAATGAACTTACCAAACCTGTAATTTGCAGTTACTCTCACAACACAACATATACTGGTATGTTTATCAAACAGTATTTGTTTGATATTTCTACATCTACTCCAACCAAACTAACACATCAGCATTTTTTATCAGCTAAGAAGCACTTACCAGTTCCTTTTAATCAAAATCAGTTAAAAAACTAGAGTCTTCAAAAAGATTTTTCCATCACATTAAGAACATGACAATTTCACTTCATCCCTTACAGCCACCCTAAATTACAAAATAAAGTCACATGGCAGGTACCATTTTCATGATCCTATCAACTTGTTGAAGAAATAAAATTTATTTTAGTGTAAACCAAGGTAGAAAACAAACTCAAATAATCCAAAAGTATAATTCATTTTTTAATGTTTGACTCCTTTCTGGAATTTACTTCAAAAGTCTCCCCTTTTTTGTCAACATCATCAATCATTATCATTCAATCTCTGTTTAAGGTTCAAGAACACCTCAGACAATGGATTACTGTTCTATTTCCTCTCAAATTGTTCAGTTCATACTCAAAGCAGAAAAATTTTAATATCGTTATATATTAATATTCATTTGAATCTTAAAGTTCTCTCATACAACCAACTTGGAACGAAGAAGTATCATTATTCTGTTGATCTGATCATGCTTTGAAAGCACTTTGTAAAGCTTCAGTTAAATGTTTTTATAATAAGTATATAATGTACAAATTTAGGCCAAAATTGTGCAAGACATTCTTAACAGAGACTAATGCTGAAGAAGAAGAGATTTTTGTTTTGTTTTTTTTTTATTTTTTTTTATTAAATGTTGCATTCCTATAGATCTTTCTCTGTGTACTCTAATGGGAAAAACTCCTTCACAGGGATGGCAACAAATGACATGTGATACTTCTTATTTTGCATCCAAGGAGGGTGTGGGGTGGGCAAAGTCATATAATGACTTGTGTCAGCCATTCCGCCTGCTATTTGTGAAATACAAATATTTACACCACGCAAAGACTTTACTTTTCTACTCAGGGTTCTGTGCTTAGGCGAGTACAGCTATTAAGTGACGGTAAACAGAACAATTTGAGTCCTGTGGCCCCCCCTGGATGATCACATGGAAAGAATTTGGAATGAAAGAAAGAAAATGCTTGTTTAAACACATGTATGATATAATTAAGGGAAGACTCCAGGGAAATTATTCAAAGCATATTAAGAATCAAATAGATTCACTTTAACAAGTATAAAAACTCTGTTCAAATAAAAGCTTTTTGTGGCTTAATAAGAGCTCATGGTTGAAAAAAAGGGGACGGGAAATAGAGATTATAATTCATTCTAAAACTATATAACATAAGTAAATGAATAATAAAAATGATAAATTAGGCAATAAAAAAGATTACAGAAATAATGCTTTCACATATTGGTCATTCATTAAATTGACTTCTCAATGTAATTACTTTAACATTTCTACTTCTGATTCAGTACAGATTTTGGGTCATTAAATAAGATAGTAAACACAGAGGGCGTCAAAAATGCATATACATCAATCTCTGTTTATACATTTCTTATACATTATAAGAAAGAAAAAACTGTACTAGAATTGAATATACATTATAAGAAAGAAAAAAACTGTATTAGAATTGAAATACTCAAGTCATGTTTGACTTTTGCCGTTACAAGAGGTCTTCGACAGGATTTGTATTCTCCTTTTGTTATCAATATATGTTGAGTATTACAATTTTAATATAGTTTTTTTCCTTTCTTAAAACATGTATACCTTTCTTGGCACCCTCAGAATTATACTTTCTTTCAGGAAAATAATTTTTTATGATCCAAACAAATTTTCCTGCACAAAATAAACATGTCAGACAATCAGACAAGCACTTTCCATAGTAAATTTTTGGACTTAAGATAATTCTTCAAAATAATTCTGCAAATATGTACTGTATACCTCCTGGGCATGTATTATAAACCAGCACATAATTGGCAAATGACAATTATTTCAGGTACTTCAATATTTTCATTAGATTTTTATGGATATCCTTTATGCATTATATAATGTATAGTTTATACATTATATATAATTACTTTGGGCATGAGTTTTTCATTCCCAACTAAATTGCTATGGCACTGTCACTGCCTCCAAGGAATGTGCAACTTAAACTAAATGTACGTAAACAACCTAATAATTATCAACAAAGTGCTGTGAGAAAATAGATAATGTTTAATTCTTTCTGGGGAAGGTAGAAAGAAAGCCTTTAAGAAGATTATTTAATCTAGGTCTTCAGAATACAGGAATTCATCAGATGGTGAGTTGGGTTAAAAAAAAAAAATTGGTGCAAAAGGACAGAATAAGACACAGACATGAGGAAGTACACGGCATGTGCACTCAGTGTCAATGATGAAGTCATGCTACTCCAGGGGAGTTTCAGTAGAGGTGTTGGAACCACCTGGAGTTTGCTAGAAATGGAAAATCTCAAGCTCAATCCTTGAAGGTCTGAATAAGAACCTGTATTTTAGTAATATTCCCAGTCTTTGTATACCCACTAAAGACTGGAAGACACTAGATTAGAGTGCTTGCACTGTTGGTGAGTGGGAAGTCCATGCTATTGGAAAAGGTAGACAGAAACTAGATACAGATGCAACAGTAGTTGAATCCAACTTTAGGATACAACTACTTTAAGACTACAATATTTAGGAACCTTCAATTCATCCACGAGGCACGGGCAAGCCGCCTAAGTTTTTCTGGAGAACATAATAATGTTAACAATATCAGTGTCTTATGATACTAATGCTGGTGGAAGATGGTGAAGAAGAAAACAGTTAGGTAAGAGACAAGAGATCATGATGAATCCCTGGCCTGAGACAATGGTAGCAAGAATTAAAAGAATGAGACCTATTTCAGAGACATGCTTTAGAACAGATTGCCAAGGTTTTATTATAGTTGTAAGAGGCCATATCAGAAAAGGCAGACTGAAAAAAGGAATCATTGCAGGAAGTTACTAGTTTCCAGAAAACCACCCAGGTGAACCCAGTCAACCCTAGAATGCACAGTTGAACTGTGAGAGATAGTCATAAACTATTGTTTGAAGCCACAAGTTTTGGGGAAGTTTCTTACATGGCAATAAAAAAACAGAACAATCATTATTTTCAAAAAGCATGTGACAAAATAAACAATATTGTGATATAAATAAATGAATATTAGTTGAACTAATGGCTTTGAAATTAATTTTTTTCTTTTTTAAGGCATCTCATTCTATAACGTCTACATAGATTTCCCCATGATCCAAAGAAAAATTTTGTTAAAAAGTCATTACTTTTATTGTGAATTTCTAATTTCTTTTAAATGTTGTGCTCTGAGAAAATGATGGAGCATCACAGGGTTAAACCTGGAAGGTGCCTTCCTTAGAGGTTGCTATTCTAACCCTCTCAATTTGCACGTGAACCAAGTAAGAGAGGGAGAGCATGAGAGCTCCCATGAGTTACAGAAAATCACACATCTCTAGTGACATTTTTGCCTCTCTCAGATGATATTTTAAAATGCAGTATTTCAGCAGATGAAGACATTGGCATGGTAATATTTGACTACCAGATTACATTTTATATAGTCAGATGAATCCAAGTATTATACAAATTAGGCCTAAGACTTCAATTCCAAAAGCAGTATTATTTGTTTTTCTGAAGTGCTGTATTTTAAATTGCCTGCCAATTTAAAAGCAAATGTGCACACAGAGAAACTCATTGATGGGGATAGAAATTAGAAAAATTATTACCAGTAGGCCATGAAGAGAATTTACTGGATGAGCATAAGAGAACTTTTCTGGGGTGATGAAAATGATATATTTCTTCATTAAGGTATAAGTTACATTGGTGAGTACATTCATAAAAACTCATAGAACTGTATTTTTTTTTTTTTTTTTTGCCTATTAAACAGTTTATTTATTTATTTATTTATTTTTTGTTAAATCATAGCTATGTACATTAGTGCAATCACCTGTACCCATTCTAAGATGCACCATAGATGTGGCCCCACCCATTACCCTCCCCCAACCAAAACCAACTTTTGGATTTATTGATCTGTTATATAATTCTTTTATTT
>CAUYPK010108352.1:0-12386 GCA_963574355.1 Loris lydekkerianus | reverse complement strand
AAAAGAAAAAAAAAAAAAAAAAAAAAAAAAACAGCGTGAGGGGAAGGAAGCGAGGAGGAGCTCCGGATGTGGGGGCTCCAGCGCCCGTTTGGCCCTTAGGTGGGGAGAACCCGGGAGCCCAGTCAGCTGGCCCTGCCCCTCTGCACGCCTGCCGGGCCGCGTGGGCGCAGGTGAAAGCTCTGCGGGCGTCCGCCCCACCCCCGTCCCACCGAGTTACAGCCGCTCCCCGGGTCCAAGTGTGGACACCCGGAGGCGGTTAGAGAGGCTGGGGCCCTAGAGAGCTGATGCAGGCCGCGGAGCTGTCCCCGGGGATGCGGCGGGGTACCGGGCTCTGGTCTGGCTTCCCTGACTTGCGGGGCATCCGAGACCTTTTCCACATTTGCCGCAGGGCTGCCAGGCCAGAATTTTCAGACGCCTGGTCCGCTCGGTCTCTGGGGAATAAAAGTGCGGTCGCAGCAGCTGAGGGAAGGGATGGAGGAGGGGAAGTGCCCCGCGAGTTTGCACAACTTTCCTCTCTCTCTTAATTTGGGCCCATATTTGAAAGCTTGTGGTAATTGATGTGTCCAACAGCTGGAGTTCTTCCTTTTTCTCTCTTGCATTTGGTTTTAAGTTATGTTCCTTGTTTTAAAAAAGAGGTATGTTGTCACTTTAACATGAAGTTGAAGTTTTATCCCTGGTGCTGAAAGGTTAAACAAACAAAAAAAATTAGGGAGCTTCCCACTTCCCCCAAGAGTTATTTGAAGGACTTTAAACCCAAGTAGTAGGCGTTTAAAAAACAAAACAAAAGCCATCTCTTTTAGTCATATTTTGGTTTAAAGCAAAGATATATGCCAGTTGGAAATCTGAGAATTTGTCCCATTCCAGAAATATTTTGTACTCTACGATGTCCCTTAGAACTGGGATTTGCACAGAGGTCTCAACTGTCCTACTCTAATCATAGAAGTGCTCATTCTAGCCAGGATTGGTGGCCGTGCTCCCAGCACTTTGCAAGGCCCAAAAGATAGAAAAAAGAAAGGAAAAAGTCTTTAAAAGAAAAAAAGTTGGAAGGCTCAAGAGATTAAAATAATGATTACTATTATTATTGTCTTTTATAGCACTTTTCAATTTAGAAACCATTTTCGTAGAAGTAGTAGGATGTATTGCCAAACTCTTCCTACTCATCTGTCAAAGAGAGGCCTAGAATGAAAAGAACATAATTAACTGTTCAAATGAATTCTATCAGAGTTGAAGCTATTCCTTTCTGGAATCAAGAAGAAAAACCACAGCCCATCAGTACCAGGCCTCAGATAGGAAAGTGCCCCCTTCCTCGGTAGCACAGTACAGGAGAAAGCTGTCTATTCCTAAAAGGCAAGACTAGTAATATCATGCTAATAAGAAAAATAGCTTTTCCAGGAGTTAATGGTGCTGTCTCTGAAAATGAGTTAGAAACTGACCTGGAGAAGGAATTAGAATAGAGTGCGTATTTTCCATCCTTATTTATGAGGCAGAGTATGACACAGCTTAGGCCTGAAGTATTGCTTTAATTTACTGAGACTATGAAAAGAACTCTTGGCTAAATTTGTGGGGCTCTTTCCTGAAGGTAGAGGTGGTGCTTCCCTGAGAATCTGAAGTGGGGAGAAGAACAGTAGGAGAAAGAAACAAGTTGGAAGTGAAGTGAGCCTCCCTCAAAGACACCATTGCCAGGAAGGCCTAAGTCTGAACGTACAGAACTTCCATTGAGCTGTGAGAGGCACCTGATCTTATATGGAAAGTTTTATTTTTCCACACACAATTTCTTCACAATGATCAAAAAGGTTTAGTCTGGAGGAGTCTGATAGGCTAGGGGAGGGAAGGGCCTAATCTGGCTCTTTTCCCTGGGGTTTGGAAAAGTTAAGAGGGGCCTGCTAACCATGAGAAAAGCTCCTAGTTGAAAGTGTCATAATAGGGCTGAGTACATTGGATACTTTTTCTTCCATTCTTGAGATACTTTACTAAGAATGGGGAAGGGGGAGTGGAAGGGGAGGGAGAGGGGAGGATGGGCAGAGGGAGGGTGATTGGTGGGATTACACCTGTGGTGCATCCTACAAGGATACATATGAAACTTAGTAAATGTAGAATATAATTGTCTTAAGGAAATGCCAGGAAGGCTATGTTAACCAGTGTGATGAAAATGAGTCAAACTGTTTATAAAACCAGTGTATGGTGCCCCATGATCACATTAATGTACACAGCTATGATTTAATATTAATAAAAAAAGAAAGTGTCATAAACAGTTTAGACAAAAACAAATATTTAAATTCACCATCCCTCATGCTGGGAACTCATCATATTTTGTCCCAATTCAAATTTAGGCTCTCCTTACAGAAAGCAGATCTTTTTTTTTTTTTTTTTTTTTTGTCTCACTTTCTTGCCCTTGACAGTATGCCAGGCATCACAGCTCTTAGCAACCTCAAACTCTTGGGCATAAGCGATTCTCTTGCCTCAGCCTCCCAAGTAGCTCGGAATACAGGTGCCCGCCACAATGCCCTGATATTTTTGTTGTTGTTGTTGTCATTGTTTAGCAGGCCTAGCTGGGTTCAA
This sequence comes from Loris lydekkerianus, assembly GCA_963574355.1. Lineage (NCBI taxonomy): Eukaryota > Metazoa > Chordata > Mammalia > Primates > Lorisidae > Loris > Loris lydekkerianus. The sequence continues at coordinate 9,827 of CAUYPK010108352.1, read as the reverse complement.
ACCCACCAGCCCCAGTGCATGTGGCCGGCACCCTAACCACTGAGCTACGGGTGCCGAACCATGCCCAGCTATTGTTTTTTTTTTTTTTTTAGACAGAGTCTCACTATGCTGCCCTCGGTAGAGTGCCGTGGCGTCACAGCTCATAGCAGCCTCTAACTCTTGGGCTTAAGCAATTCTCTTGCCTCAGCCTCCCGAGTAGCTGGCCCACCGCCACACATTTTTCTTTTGATACAGTTGTCATTGTTGTTTAGCTGGCCTGGGCTGGGTTCAAACCCAACTGCCTCAGTATATGTGGCTGGCACCCTAACCACAGTGAGATGAGCGCAGAGCTCATACCCAGCTATTTTTAGAGACAGGGTCTCACTCCTGCTCAGACTGGTCTTGAACCTGTGAACTCAGGCAATCCACCCGCCTTGGCCTCCCAGAATGCTAGGATTACAGGTGCGAGCCACCGTGCCTGACCAGAAAGCACATCTTATTCATTAAAACTCCCAGCCCTAAATTGCAAAAAAGGCAAGAATGAACGTTCAGATTATCAAAATCATAATAACTATAATATTTCCGAGCAGACTCAAGGTCATCGTACTTACATTCAGTGAGATGTATTTTAACCAAACAGAACATATAAATATGTATCTTTTCTTGCTAGGTTGGCTAACTACAAAAATTACCTACATTGTGTTCACTATTGTAAAATTCAGAGTAATCACCCCATATAAAGTACATGCAGTGATGAATGCTGTTGCATTCAAAACTTGTTACCATGCCTTTTTTTTTCCACATGAGAAGTTAGATTTACAAATTAAGTTCTGAAAATATTCTAAATTAGGTAGAATAGATTCAACTTTTTAATAGTTGTGTTTGATAAATCCCTTTACTTAGCTATGTCTTAGTTTACCCATTTACTAAAAAATTTATAGTTACCACTCTACAGGGTGCCCAAAAAGTTGTCATACATAGGGTGTAATGGGAAATGGTAGCTAAATGTACCTTTATTTACAAAATATGTAGAAAATATTCTCTGTGTGTGGGCCACCTCTTTGTAAAATTTTGTAATGAATATTGTAAATAAATGTAGCTACATTTAGCTACAATTTCCCATTCTCCCATATGTATGGGACACCTCTTTCTCAAATAGATTGAGATCTAATTAATCAAGATTTAAAATACTGAGAATTTAGAGAAAAGATGTTATGTAGTGTAGAGTTATATTAATATTTTGGTCTAAGCTTTACCTAACTTTATTATATTTAATTCTTACAATCCCAAGAGGTTTGTCTGTCATGCACTCCACTTTAAACATGTTCTATAAAATTCACATATTCCAATACACTCTACTTTATACACTACTCAAATCAACCCTTTAGAATAAATAGTCCTTTAGCAGAACAGATAGATGCAGCCTTGAAACTCTACTCCCTGTCGGTTCCATCTATTTCCACCCACGTCCTGTCAGTCATCTCTCTCAGATTCCACAAAAAGTGAGAGGGAGGGGAAAAATGGAAAAAATGGCAAGCATTAACTATACTGTCTCATCATTTGGCTGCTGATAACAAACAGGGCATATGCTCTGAGTTATACAAGTAACTTCATCCATTTAATCACTTCATCAATAAGTATTTTGGGGAGCACTCACTGTCCAGGTTATGCCTGGTGCCTTGGAGAATACATGGCAAGCACAAAACAGGCCCACACCAGATGATTTTATGAGGAGGTTAGGAAAACAAATTCAACAAAGATAGCAATGTAAGACCTATACAAGATATTATTAAATGATATTACGGAAATTCAAGGTTATACAATGTTTATAATGTGCCGAAGAAAGACCAGGTGGTGGATAGGTAAAGCATGAGTCATAAAAGGACATTTAATGGTAACTTTCGAAAACTGTTCTTCTGTTAACATAATTGTTGGGAACTCATAATCTAAATTTTCTAAAAATTTCTATAAAAACAGAAACTATACAATCTATAGAAACAACATAGTGGCTGACATCTGTATCATTTTCAAAGCATTTTTGCATTTTCTCATCTACTTGTTATACACCCTGAAAAATACATGGGTAAAATATCATCTCAGTATTTTTTTGAGGTAACTAATGGTCAGAATAGTGAAATGACTTGCCCAAGAAGACAGCATGAATATAGTAGAAGCAAGATTAGAAACTACATCTTTTGGCATCTCATTTAGTCTCTCTTCTTTCAATAAGACTACCGATCTGTTTTCTAGACACTTCAGAAATAGTATGGATGAAAAATTCATTTTATTGATTTTCTAGTTTTCAGTATTCAGGAAAAGGGAAAAGGGATAAAAATAAAAATCCCTTTTCCTTTGTATGGGATTAACCACAAGGATATCAGCTGCACAAAATCAGGGATTTTCTTTTCTTTTTTTCAGAGACTCACTTTGTCACCCTTGGGAGAGTACCATGGCATCATAGCTTACAGCAATCTGAAACTCCCAGGCTCAACCAATCCTCTTGCCTCAGCCTCCAGAGTAACTGGGACTATAGGCACCTACCATGCCTGCTTTTTTTTTTTTTTTTATTAGAGATGGGGGTCTTGTTCTTGCTCAGGCTGGTCTCGAACTCAAGAGCTCAAGAAATCCCTGGCCAGGAGTGGTGGCTCACGCCTGTAGTCCCTGCGCTGTGGGAGACCAAGGCGGGTGGATTGCCTGAGCTCAGAGGTTCTAGACCAGTATGAGCAGCAGTGAGCCAGAGTAAGACCCCGTCTCTACTAACATCAAAAACAGCCAGACGTTGTGGTAGGCACCTGTAATCCCAGCTACTACTGGGGAGGCAAGGGGACAGAGCATAGCCAGAGGAAGAACATCTAAAAAAAGAATAAAGAAAATGAACAACAACAAAAAGTACTTCAAATGAAGAATGAAATTTAATAAATAAATAAATAAATAAATAAAATTTAAAGAAAAAGAAATCCCCCCTCTTCAGCCTCCCATTGTGCTAGGATTACAGGGATGAGCCACTGCACGCAGCAGGGATTTTCCTTTTCTTCCCTATAGTTTCCTAGCACCTATAACAGGGATTGGCTCATATTAGGTGTTCTCAATGATCATTCATTGAAGTCAACTCTATACAATATTTTGTGGAAAGTTTCCTGGGCCCAATGCTTCATGCCTGTAATCCTAGTACTTGGAAGGCTGAGGTGGGAGTATTACTTGTGACTAGGAGCTTGAGATCAGCCTCAGCAACAAAAAATAAAAAATAAAATTGTTACCCAGGTGTGGAGGCACATGCCTATAGTTCCTGCTACTTGGGGAGCTGAGGCAGGAGTTCTAGGTCACAGTGAGCTATGATCATGCCACTGTACTACAGCATTGGTGACAGGGTGAGACCCTGTCTCAAAAGAAACAAACAGGCTCGGCACCAGTGGCTCAAGGGGCTAAGGTGCCAGCCACATACACCTGAGCTGGCAGGTTCAAATCCAGCCCAGTCCCGCCAAACAACAATGATGGCCAAACAACCAAAAAATATCCGGGCGTTGTGGAGGGTGCCTGTAGTCCCACCTACGTGGGAGGTGGAGGCAGGAGACTCGCATGAGCCCAGGAGTTAGAGATTGCTGTGAGCTGTGATGCCACGGCACCCTACCCAGGGTGACAGCTTGAGGCTCTGTCTCACAAAAAAACAAACAAACACTTATTTTGAGAAAAGTTTGATTTGCTTAGAGCAGAGGTTATCAGAGAAGCATCTACAAACCAGTGCCTGACTGGCTAAATGTGGACTTTAAAACTATAGACTCCAGAGCTCTGTCCATGGAAATTTTGATCGGGGGCCTTGCATGAGGCCTAGGAACCAAAGTTTTGTAAATGATTCTGCAATGATTCTAAAACAGCACAAGATTTGGAAGCCTCTGATTTAAAGCATTTCATTTCTCTGTATTCTTCCAGCACCACCACCACCACCATCCCACTTCCTAGTCTATACAGAGAAGCAAAAAACCAGATGAGAAGGGAAAAGTAGAAATGAGCAAACATATGGCCTTACAAAGAGTCTCTTAGGAAAGAACCCAGGTTCTGTGATTTTCTAGTTTTCAGTTCCAGGCTCTCATGAGTTTTATTCTGTTTCTGACTTTGACTTCACTTATTTAAGTATTCACTCAGCAATATGGCAGGTGGTGGAAAATAAGCAGTAAGCCATCGAAATCTCTGCTCTTGAGAAGCTGACATCCAATAAAAGGAGACAGGCAATAAGCAAACAAATGGATTTTATATCAAGAGATGACAAATGCTATGAGGAAAAGTAAAACAAGAGGATAGAGAGTGACAATGGTGGAGGGGCTATTTTATTCAGGATGGACAGAAAAGGCCTGCTGAAATTGGTTCCACAAGACAGCTCTGTATAAATTTGTCTTACCAGAAGCCACCTTGATTGATGGGATCAGTATGAGTTCTTGAATGCAAGCAACAGAAACTGACTGTAATTATCTTAAGAAAAATAGGGAATTTATAAGGGGTTTGATAAGTGGATAAGAGGCCACAGACCCAAAATAAGAAAATTGGTATGAATCAAGATACCACTGGAACGTGGTCCAACTGTCTTTTAACAAAGATAGTCTGGCCAGAACACCTCCATCACTGCTGTGTGACACTGCTAGCCTCTGCAGATCTAATGAATCTTAATTATTTTCTTGCCTTTGCATCATTTGCTCCAGAACTAAAGCCTAAGGTAGGACAGGCTGAAGAATGAAGTTAAGGCCCCCTGCCAGTACTCTTGCTGCAAAGGGCAGAAGAAGAAGGAAGTGGGGCCACCAGAGAGGCAAGAAGGGGAACACAACATAGTCACCCCAAGAAGCTGCCATATAATGAGGAATTCCCTAGATAAGAAGGGCTTAGATACTAGACTAGCAAAAGAGGACAAAATTCTATTATTTCTTGCAACTGGGTGGGCCCTGACATAGCATCCAGAGAAAGGCTATAACCTAAGTCTGTACACAGAGTGTAAGATTCTGTTTTGTCTCAGGACATTTACTATGCATCAACCAAGTGCAAAACTAGGGTGTGAAATGCCAAATATAAGACAAAAATAAGAGAAAACTAAACAAAAATATGATTTGTAACTTAAAACCTTGAATCTAGATAGGGAGAAAAAATATACATATAAAAAGAAAAAAATCGGTTTGGTGCCATAGCTTAATGAGTAGGGTGCCAGCCACATACACCCAGGCTGGTGGATTTGAGCCTGGCCTGGGCCAACGAAACAACAATGACAACTGCAACCAAAAAATAGCCAGGCATAGTGGCAGGTGCATGTAGTCTCACCTACTTGGGAGACTGAGGCAAGAAAATAGCTTAAGCCCAGGAGTTTGAGGATGCTGTGAGCTGTGACACCACAGCACTCTACCTAGGGTGACATAGTGAGAGTCTGTCTTAAAAAAAAAAGAAAAGAAAGAAAGAAAAAAAGGAAGAAAAAAGAAAGAATCTCATGCCTACAATCCCAGCAAATGGGGGAGACTGAGGCAGGAAAATCACTTAAGCCCAGGAATTCAAGATCAACCTGGGCAACAGAGATAGACCCAGTCTCCAAAAACATGAAAAAATTAGCCAGGTTAATTGGGAGGATGATCATGATTTGGCCATTGGTCTCCAGCCTTGGCTGGAGAGTGAGACCTCATCTCTTAATAAAAAAGAGCAGGGAAGGAAGAAAGGGAGGGAGGGAGGAAGTAAAAGAAAAACTTTCAAAGATAGCATATGCTATGGCCCACAAAAGTGTTTCTGCTAATGGAAAGCAGTTCCATGTAGTGCTTTAAAACCTTTCGACTTATAGATGATATGATTGTATATCTGGAAAACACAAAGGATTCTACTACAAAACTCTTCGAAGTCATCAAGGAATACAGCAGCATCTCAGGTTACAAAATCAACATTCATAAATTGGTAGCCTTTATATATAACAAAAACAGTCATGCTGAAAAAATAGTCAAGAACTCTATTCCATTCAGTAGTGCCAAAGAAGATAAAATATTTGGGAGTTTATCTAACAAAGAACATGAATGATCTCTATAAAGAGAACTACAAAACTCTAAGAAAAGAAATAGCTGAAAATGTTAACAAATGGAAAAATATACCATGCTCATGGCTGGGAAGAATCAACATTGTTAAAAAGTCCACACTACCCAAAGCAATATACAATTTTAATGCAATCCCTATTAAAGTTCCACTGTCATACTTTAAAGATCTCGAAAAAATAATACTTCGTTTTATATGGAATCAGAAAAAACCTCAAATAGCCAAGACATTACTCAGAAATAAAAACAAAGCAGGAGGAATCACACTACCAGACCTCAGACTATACTATAAATCAATAGTGATCAAAACAGCATGGTACTGGCACAAAAACAGAGAGGTAGATGTACGGAACAGAATAGAGAACCAAGAGATGAACCCAGCTACTTACTGTTATTTGATCTTTGACAAGCCAATTAAAAACATTCAGTGGGAGAAAGATTACCTATTTAAGAAATGGTGCTGGGCGAACTGGCTGGCAACCTGTAGAAGACTGAAACTGGACCCACACCTTTCACCATTAACTAAGACTCTTGCTGGATTATTGATTTAAACTTAAGACATGAAACTATAAAAATACTAAAAGAAAGTGCAGGGAAAACTTGACAAAATCAGCCTGGGCGAATATTTTGAGGAGGACCCCCCCCCGCCCCCCATGGGCAATTGAAGCAGCTTCAAAAATACACTACTGGGATCTGATCAAACTAAAAAGCTTCAGCACAAGCAAGAACACAGTAAGTAAAGCAAGCAGATAGCCCTCAGAATGGGAGAAGATATTTGCAGGTTATGTCTCCGACAAAGGTTTGATAACCAGAATCCATAGAGAACTCAAACATATAAGCAAGAAAAGAACAAGTGATCCCATCACAGGCTGGGCAAGGGACTTGAAGAGAAACTTCTCTAAAGAGGATAGGTGCACGGCCTACAGACATATGAAAAAATGCTCATCATCCTTAATCATCAGAGAAATGCAAATCAAAACTACTTTGAGATAGCATCTAACTCCAGTAAGATTAGCCCATATCACAAAATCCCAAAACCAGAGATGTTGGCATGGATTTGGAGAAAGGAGAACATTTCTACACTGCTGGTGGGAATGCAAACTAATACATTCCTTTTGGAAAGATGTATGAAGAACACTCAGAGATCTAAAAATAGATCTGCCATTCAATCATATAATTCCTCTACTAGGTATATACCCAGAAGACCAAAAATCACATTATAACAAAGATATTTGTACCAGAATTTTTATTGCAGCCCAATTCATAATTGCTAAGTCATGGAAAAAGCCCAAGTGCCCATCAATCCACAAATGTATTAATAAATTGTGGTATATGTACACCATGGAATATTATGCAGCCTTAAAGAAAGATGGAGATTTTACCTCTTTCATGTTTACATGGATGGAGCTGGAACATTCTTCTAAGCGAAGTATCTCAGTAATGGAAGAAAATGTATCCATTGTACTCAGCCCTACTATGACGCTATTTTTGGGCTTTCACTTGTACGCTATAACCCCGTTATAACATAAGCATTGGGGGATGGGGTAGAACGCGGGGTGGGACGGGGGGAAGATGGGTGGAGGGAGGGTGATTGGTGGGATTACACCTATGGTGCATCTTACAAGGGTACATGTGAAACTTAGTAAATGTAGAATATAAATGTCTTACAATAATTAAGAAAATGTCAGGAAAGCTATGTCAACCAGTGTGATGAAAATATGTCAGATGGTCTATAAAAGCAGTGTATGGTGCCCCGTGATTGCATGAATGTACACAGCTATGATTTAATAAAAAAAAAAAAAAAGAATGATCAGTGAGGGGCATAGCCCAGTGGCCTGGTTGACACAGATGGTCCTGGGTACAGGAACCACATACTTCATTTTAACACTGGACACTGAAGCTATGTGCCTGTGATGCCTTAGATGCAGAGGAAGCCCTTGTGTGGGTGCTGGCCTCGGGGAATAGGATACATCCCTTTCAGCTTTACGTTGCCTGGACGCTGTCTGGCAATGAGCAAACTCTCACCAAATTCAGCATTTCTGCGCTCTCTTTTAGCAAACATTCTGCAAGTCTCATGACACTGCCTTGTATATAAAGTAAATGACATATGTTAGGAAGTGTATCAGTCAGGATTCTCCAAAGAAACAAGATCGGTGGTGGATAGATGCATACATATGTACAGCCGTGCACTACATAATGACATTTCAGTCAATAGTGGACCACATATATGACAGCCATCCCATAAGATTATAATACTAGATTTTTACTACGCCTTTTCTATGTTTAGATATGTTTAGATACACAAATACTTACCATTGTGTTATAATTGCCTACAATATTCAGCTCAATCTCATACTGTGGAGGTTGTAGCCTAAGGGCAACAGGCTACACCACACAGCTTAGGTGTTTAGTAGGCTGTACCATCTGGATTTATGTAAGTACATTCTGTGATGTTGGCACAATGACAAAATCACCTAACCACTGATTACTCAGAATGTACCCTTATCTCGTCATTAAGCAACATATGGCTATGTGGGTGTGTGTATAATTGGCTTACACAAGTTTAAATTCTGCTAGGTGAACCAACAAGCTGGAGACCCAGGAAGAGCTGATGTTGCAGTTAAAGCCCAAAGGCCATCTGCTGCAGGGGAGGTCAGTCTTCATTTCACTAAGGCCTTCAGCTGATTGGATGAAGCCCACTCACATGATGGAGGGCAATCTGCTTTACTCAAAGTCTACCAATTTAAATGTTAGTCTCATCCAAGAATACCCTCACAGAAACATCCAGAATAATGCTTCACCATATATCTGGACACCAAAACCCAGCCAAGTGGCCACAAAAAAATGAGCATCACAGGAGGTAAGACAGATGAATAAAAAGTGCACACGTGTTTACAGCTCCGTCTCCAAGGGACAAGCAGAGAACACACCGCTTTCTGAGTGGCGGGGCCCATTTCTGTGCCAGCTGCTTTTATTGCTGATATTGTGCTGGGAAACATAATCCAAGAGTCACAGAAGGGGGCTGTGAGTAACCATGTGGGGCTCCTGGGCTGGGCAAGGGGAACTGTGGTGGGAAAGCCCAAGCAGAAGCAGCTGGATGTGTTCTATAAAGAAAGGGCAAATAAAAAATCTGGTCAGCTAATGCTGACATGGGTCGCGTGAGTCTGTGGGGTGGGGTGGGGGTTCTAAACACCCCTAGAGGCCTCAGGGGATACACCACAGTCCAAGGTCTGGCTCTGGCTTAGAAATCTGTTATTTTTTAAGAGTAGGAAGATTCATACTCTCAAGCCACCTACATGAACTATGCTCCAGATACTGAAGCATACATGTAAAACCTAAAAGTCCAGTTCATAAACTGCCTCTTGTAACTGCCACACACCAGTTTGATCCTCGTTACCATAAATCATATGTTCTTGCTCACAACTTCCAAAGAATAGAAGTCAAAATCCTTGCACCACCTCCAGGTCTGGCTCTCCATCCTCCCTCCACGTCCAGTCACATTTCTTAACACCCGGGACAGGCTCCCCACATGTTCCATCCACTCTGACCTTTCAAGTTCTTCATGATGCCAAGCACACACCTTCTCAGGGCCCTTGCCTTCTTGCTTCCCAGCTCCTTCCAAATCACCTATTTCTTCTTTTTTCTAATTAATTAATTAATTTATTTTTATTAAATCATAGCTGTGTACATTAATGTGATCATGGGGCACCATACACTAGTTTCATAGACCGTTTGACACATTTTCATCACACTGGTTAACATAGCCTTCCTGGCATTTTCTTAGTTATTGTGCTAAGACATTTA
>CAUYPK010108349.1:0-10411 GCA_963574355.1 Loris lydekkerianus | reverse complement strand
TCCCGTGGGCCTCTTCCCTCCTGGTCCCCTTCCTCCCCTGCAGTCCCGTGGGCCTCTTCCCTCCTGGTCCCCTTCCTCCCCTGCAGTCCCGTGGACCTCTGCCCTCCTGGTCCCCTTCCTCCCCCTGCAGTCCCGTGGGCCTCTGCCCTCCTAGTCCCCTTCCTCCCCTGCAGTCACTTTCCCATGTTTAGGGTCCAGCCCCCCAGTGTCCCTCCAGCTCCCCCGCAATCCTTCAGAGGCTCAGCAGTCCCTTAGTCTAGTCAATTTCTGTTCTTGACATAGCTGAGATCTCACTTCTTCGGAGAGGCCCTTCCAAAGCTTCCTCGTGCACCCCACAGCACCCAAACTGCCCCTTCATGACCCCACGGCATCACTGGATAATGGGGACAGAGGGGTTTCTGCTCCATATCTCCCAGCTGTGCGGTAAACCTGCACTCCGGGTGGGGCTGTGTCCCTCGAGCTGGCTGCTGTGTCCCCCCAGCTGAGGAAAGCCCCAGCCTACTTGGTGCTTGGCAAAACCATCTGGGATGAGTGACCCGCCTCGCCCTGCGCGCTCACCCTACACCCTCCGTGCGAGGTTTGGGTTTGCGGGCTGGTCCTTGCACCCTTCAGTGGTCACGGTCACCGTGTGTGATCTGGTTCGAGACTAGATCGTAAGCTCTCCGTGGAAAAGGCCACGCTTTCTAGCTCTCCTGTTTTCACCAATCTCCCTCCCCTGAACCCTGTGAAATCAGCAATGGTTAGTTTATCTGTGGGAATCACCCCTTCGGCACTGTTCCATTTTTGGGGTGACAGGTTCATCTTCAGGAATCGCCCTGTGACCTCCACACATTATTAGTTTAACGAGCAGTAACTTTGTGCCTTTGATAAAACGTATGGACTGTAAGGTATGACCCCATAACATGGGGGGAAAGCTCGAGAAAAACAAAAGCACTTAAAACAATGCTTAAATTTATCAACAGCAAAGCCAGTAATTCCATGTTAAGATTAACTCTATTTCAAACTTTTTATTTTTTTATTTATTAATTTTTGTAAGAGACAGTGTCACCGTCTTTTTTTTGTAAGTGACAGTGCCACTATGTGGCATCAGCCTAGCTCACAGCAACCTCAAACTCCTGGGCTCAAGTGATCCTCCTGCCTCAGCCTCCTCAATAGCTGGGACTACAGTTGCACACGAGGAACCCTGGTTAACTTTTCCATTTTTAGTGGAGATGGGGTCTTACTGTTGCACAGACTGGTCTCAAATTCCTGAGCTCAAGTGATCCTCCTTCCTCAGCCTCCTGGAGCTCTAGGATTACAGACATGAGCAACCAGGCCTGGACCTAAACTTTTATTTTTAAACAATTTCAAACTTGGGAAAATTGTGAGAATAGTATAGAGAAACCCAAGATACTTTTCATGCAGATTCCCCAATTATAACATTTTATATTTACTTTCTCATTTATTTTTTTATCCTTCTGTGTATATTAATGCATTTCTGAATCATTCAGAAGTTGTGTATAGGATACTTATTAATACTAAAATCATTTTATTATCTAGAAACAAGTACACTTTCCTACATACTTATAGCAAAACAACCAGGGTGAGGAAAGTCGCATTGAGATAAGGGTAATATCTAATCCACAGCCCACTCCCCCACCACCACCACTAAAAAACCAAGCTGTGCCGATTGTCTCTGTAATACCCTTGTATGTCCGGGATCAAATGCAGAAGCAGAAATTTCAGAAATTTTGAACTGGAACTTACCCACGACTCTTCTCTCTTGGGAAGACTCCCTGTCTTGGTCTTTTCAACTTTAATATTTTTGAAGAGCACATGATATTTGCTTTGTGCCTAATGTGTCTCATGATTAAATTCACATACATCCTTTTTAACAAGAATAGCACAGAAATGATGCTAAGACTTGATTCTCGGTTCATAATAACAGAAAATAAATTATGTTAACTTTCTGATTGAAAGATTATGTTAACTTTTTCCACTTAAGATGATTTCTGCCTAGTTTTAATGCTTAAAATTAATTAATATATCTTTTATGTATATTAACTCATCTTAGGTGGGTCTACTCGGAGACCGCATAAGTAATATAGTCCCCATCAAATTGCATCCACTAGCTTAGCAACCTTTGATGACTCTTGCTGTGATCAGTTATTATTATTATTATTACTGTGGTTCCTAAATGATTTTTCTAATTTTATCATCCCTTTTACATTTATTACTTGGCATCCTACCGAAAGACAGAAATCTTCTTTAATATCCATTCTTTCATCTCTGTCACTACTGCTTTTGATGCTCAGAGTATTCCAGATGTGCCCAGTGGGAGTTCCTTCACAACAGCTCTTCTACCATTTCACATGTCTCTAGCATTCTTTGTGGACTTTCTTACTTTTCAGCCCACAGAATATTCTGGAGTCATGTTGTACTTTCCTTGCCCCAGTCTTGGAATCACCTGTTTCTCCAAGGAGCTCTGCTTCCTGTTGGTGGAGAATGGGATTTTGGGATCAGGATCCAGGTACCAGTCATGCCCATTGCTTCGAGGGTGTCGTCACTCCCACTCCCTCTAAGAGGCTCCACACACATCTGCACAGCCATCTCTCGGTAACTCTTAAAGCCCATGACTCCCGCACAGATTTTCTTTAGACTTCCTCCTTACCCTAAATCCTTTCTCTAACAGAGGGAGAGATGGCTTCCATTACCCTAAGTATATTTACTTACAGGTTAAGTATGCTCAGGTAAGTCCCCCTGTGTGTGACTAATCTCCTGACCACTGGACCATCTCCCGGGTCCCACCCCAGGGTCCTCAATCAGGCAGGCTACTTTCATTGTCCTTGTCCTGGCCTTGCTGACCCTAAATTTATTTCTTTCTTGTAAAGCTACTTCATTTATTTGAAAAAATAGCACATATTCTTTCATTATAAACTTGAAAGAAAAGCATATTTTTGACACATGACAATCATATTTTGGATATTTTTTATGGGCATACATAATCTCTGAGACTCAGCAATACTGGAATTCAGAAACATACAAGTCATTGGCTATTGACCCTTGGAGTCTGAAAATTTGAAAAAGATTTCTAATTTTAAAAGAACTAAACCCACAAGATGTTACAGAAATCCAGACAAGTACCCAACCCAGCGTTGACAGGTCACAGAAGGCTTCCTGGGAGTGATGCCAGATTTGGTTTTGATGACTTGTATGTTAGTCAGAGTTTTCTAGAACAAAACCAATATAGTATGTGTATATTTATGTACATATATGTGTATATCAATTATATACATAGGAGAAGAGAAAGAGAGGAATTGGCTCCTCTGATTATGGAGGCTAGGGAGTCTGAGGCCTGCTGTCAGCAGGCTGGAGGCCAAGGAGAGTCGTGGGTAAGTTCCAGTCCAAAGCCCAGCATCTCACAGACACAAGAGCCAATGTTTCAGCTTGAGTCTAAAGGCAAGAAACGACCCATGTCCCAGCTCACGCACTCAGGTGAGGAGAGATTCCCCTTGCTCACAGAGGGCCAGCCTTTTTGTACTATTCAGGCCTACAGTTGACAGGTGAAGGCTGCCCTTGGCAGGAAGGACACCAGCTCTACTTGGCCTACAGATCCAAATGTCAGTCTCCGCCAATGACACTCTCACAGACACACCCAGAACAATGTTCAGCCAAATGTCTGGGCCCAGAACAATGTTCAGCCAAATGTCTGGGCCCTGGTGGTCCAGTCAAGTTGACAGACAAATTAACCATCAATACATTGGTTTTCCTAAATCTTTCCACTTTCATTGCTAAATTTTAAAAAGATTCAATAAAGTCTTTCAATCTTTAGGTTACATTAGATGTTCTTCTTTTTTTTTTTTTTTTTTTTGAGACAGAGTCTCACTATGTTGCCCTCAGTAGAGTGCTGTGGCATCACAGCTCACAGCAACCTCAAACTCTTGGGTTTAAGTGATTCTCTTACCTCAGCCTCCCAAGTAGCTGGGACTACAGACACCCACCACAACACCAAGCTATTTTTGGTTGTAGTTGTCATTGTTGTTTAGCAAGTGCAGACTGGATTTGAACCTGCCAGCCGTAGCGTATGTGGCCAGCACCCTAGCTGCTGAGCTACGGGCACCAAGCCTACATTAGATCTTCTTCTTCCTATTCCCACAGTCCCTGCACTTTCTTGTTTATCACATGCATTATTCTTGATTTTAATAACACACTTCCTATCAGGCGTTTGCCCTGACCTGAGCTGCATGCCTGCAGAAGCTGTGTTTCACTGTGTTTCATATGTTTTCGACCCCAGTCTGAGGTCCCAGCACTGGATAAGCATCTGTTGAATGGAATTGGTTATGTTCTAGTTCCGTGGTGCTCTGACCTTTAAACACTGATTCCCCAGATCTGCCTTCTTGCTGCACTATACCCTGAGTATAAATGATGACAGCCCTCTTCCATCTGTTTTCTACTGAGCAAGGGGACCAGGACTAAAATTTTTCTCAAGCTTTGGGTTTAGCAAAGATCCATACTGGGTCAAACAACCAAAATTCTGGACCTGTTGCTCATCCTGTGAACACACAGCAGTGGTTTCAGCAGCACACAAGGCAGGCTGTCATTGTCTGCCCACACTGCCCCCCGAGAGGAAACCTCCCCACTCCGCGGAGCAGCACAAGTAGGTGACTGAGGCCACAATTACTTGCCAGTTCAGCTTTGCATCTCCAGATAAACTCTAGTCTCAAATGAAACAAAAACAAAGGAAATCCTGATGCAATGCTCAGATCAAGCATTTGGGGTTTCTCCTTCCTAAACAAATTGCAGCGATGAGAATTTCTGTTTAAACTTGAAATATCCCAATAGTGCTTTGCAGCCAAACTGTATTCAAGCTATAGCTGCTCTTCTGTTTGTGCTAAAAGATACAGTCTTAACATAGAAAGAAAGCTATGATAGTTGTTACCACTAAAATGCTGCTCTAACCTTTAAAATGTCGCTCCTGCAAATGCAGCTGTTTATTAAATATTTTCCTGTTTTTCAGCATTTGTAGCACAAAGTGAGTAAAGTCAGCCTAGGACTCAAAGACTTGCCATTGATTCCTGACTCTGTTTCTCTCTAGCCACATAACTTGAGTTAAGGACTCATTGATTTATAAAATTAAGATGGTAATGTCTTCCCTTCCTGTCATAAAATGTATACAAACCAAACAAGGCAGCCCATGTAAGCACACGTTACAAGTGTTCTTTCCACGCGTGTTAAGCCAGTGCCACATCAGACAAGTATGTTTAATTTTTATTTTTTTATTATTATTATTTTTTTTTATAGAGACAGAGTCTCACTTTTTCCCCCTCAGTAAAGTGCTGTGGCATCACAGCTTACAGCAACCTCCAACTCCTGGGCTTAGGCGATTCTCTTGCTTCAGCATCCCAGGTGGCTGGGACTACAGGCGCCCACCACAACACCTGGCTATTTTGTTGTTGTTGTTGCAATTTGGCCGGGGCCGGGTTAGAACCCATCTCCCTCAGTATATGGGGCCAGCACCCTATGCACTGAGCCGCAGGTGCCGCCCAGTATGTTTAATTTTTAAGTAACAGTCTCAAAATGAAAGAATTTTACATTAAGATATTATCTATAAATTATACTTCTATTTTTTTGTTTTTATGTCAAACTTTTAAAAAGCAACTCTTTTTTTTCAACTTCATTAGAACCTCGCGTTAATGGATAATGAGCAAATAATTTGTTAATTGAGCAAACAGTGGCGCCATCTGTTCAGGTCAGTCGTTACTTTGTTGAAATAGCACCTTCAGTTAACTTTTTAGCCTATGCACATAGAAGCAACAGCAATTTTCAGGAATTGTTTTAAACCTCGGGAACTCAGTGAATGGCGTGTAAGTCAGAGACACTGGGACCTGCATGTAGCAGCGGTCAGTACGGCAAAGGACAGGCAGCGTGGACACATGTCTGGACTGCTGAGGCTTCCCTCCCAGAGGGGGTTCCTGGGCAGGTTATTTCCACGAGGGTATCAGAGACAGCAGCCTGCTCCCACCATCTGGGGGTAATAAATAAAGAATTTCAGTCATAAATTTCTACTCAATGGAGGATGCCCCATATTGCTTTTCTCAAACTAACCGCCCCTGGCAGTTCTAGCTAATACTTCCGTTCAGAATAAAAAACCTTAAAAGCCTTTTAAACTGACATTTAAAATAATTAGGGAAACAATGCTGAGACTTAATCTCTGTTACATCAAACCTCCTGTGACACAGGATTGTGTAAGCTCCCCATTCCCCAAAGATGGACCTGCTGACAAGCAGGACACAGGGTCTAGTTGGTCCCCTCAGAAAAACCATGATAAGACGGTGTACGTTTTAGATTTTTACACTGAAGAAGGTTGAACCAACAGCAAAAAAAAAAAAAAAATCAACTCATCAAAGAGGATTCTGTTGAATCCTGAACAAATTGAGTCAATAGCAAACTTATTTTTTTCAGCTGCTATGCCAGAGTGCTGATCCGCCGAGCAGCACCCCATGATTTATTTCCAGGAGGATGAAGAACAGATAATTCTTCTATGGAGCTTATGAGAAAAAGGTCTCTATTTACCAGGCTACTGTATTTACTACAGACTCAAGACACTGGTATAAACCAAAAATAGAAACTCTGGAATTGACAGAAATGTGCTTTCCCCAAATTGACCATCAATAGATCTTTTGAAGAAGGAGAAAAAAGAAGGAAAAGACAAAAAAGCTTAATGATAAAGAAATTATCTCCTCACCAGGCACGGTGACTCACCTCTGCAATCCCAGTGCCCTGAGAGGCTGAGGCAGGTGCGTTGCTTGAGCTCAGGAGTTTGAGACCAGCCTGAGCAGGAGTGAGACCCCTTCTCTACCAAAAATAGAAAAACTAGCCAGGTCTCAAAGGAGGTGTCTGTAGTCCCAGCTACTGGGGAGACTGAGGCAGGAGGGTCACTTGAGCAAGAGTTTGAGGTTTCTGTGAGCTGTGATGCCATAGGACTGTACCTACGGTGCAGAGTGAGACTCTGTCTCAAAAACAAAAAAGAAAGAAAGAAAGAAAGAAAGAAAGAAAGAAAGAAAGAAAGAAAGAAAGAAAGAAAGAAAGAAAGAAAGAAAGAAAGAAAGAGAGACAGACCTCTACCACTACCAATTCTTGGTAAAAATTTAACTTCTTATACAGGTTTTTTAAAAGAAAAACAAAGTTTTAGACCTTCTAAATTTTAAAGAAATGAAAGAAATCACAAGTAGAAAAAATTTTAAATACTGACTACATACAAATGAAAAACTTATTTGTATCAAAACCAGAAATAATTTGGCAGTAATGTGCAAAGAGCTCATGCGAGTTGATAAGAACAAAAAAGTCCCTCTCAAAATATTGGACCAGGGGTACAAACAGACCATCACAGCTGGAGAAATCTGCCAAAAAAGTTCACAAAGCGCAATGTGGTGAGGACAGTTAATTGTACCACATTATGTACTTGAAATTTGCCAAGAGAGTAGATCTTAAATGTTCTCAGCAGGAAAGAAAAACATGCTAACTTATCACGCGGTGGAGACTATATCAGCTCCTGCAATCCTTTCACAACGTACAGTCATGTCATATCCTTTAAACACGTGTGATTTTTGTTTGCCAGTTGTACCTCAATGAAACTGGAGAAAAAGAAAGGTCAGCCTTAACCTCATTCACCAATGATAGCAAATTAAAGTAAAATGCTGTGGTTTGTCTATTAAATTGACAAAAATTATGAAATGATAGTACTAATTTTAGCCAATAGACAGTGAGATGGAAACTTAAACATTGCTAGCAAAAATATAGTTTAAACATAGTGTAACCTTTCTGAAATCATTTTAAGCCTAAGCATGAAGAGTTTTAAAAATATCTATAATCTTGGACCACTATACTCATTTCAGGGGTTTAGCCTAAGAAAATAATCAAATAACCCCACAGAGATTGGGGTAGAAAAATATTTATGGGAGTGTTTATATAATAGTGAAAAATTGTTAACTGATCAAAGGAAAACAATAAATGAACAAGGGATTTCATATGATGGAAGATGATATAGTCATTATAAACAATGTTTTTCGAGAATAATTGATGAGAATGGAAAATGCCATCCTTGGAAGTTAAGTGAAAAAGTAAAATACAAGACTGCAGAGACACCACGACCACATTGTGGTTAAAATACATTTATAGAAAAAAAAAAAAAGACAGGAAGGAAACGCAATAAAACACCAATAGGGGATAAAGTGCTCGTGCATTTTCTAAACGTTTTATAATAAATTTATTTTATAACTTAAAAAATTTCTAATTACATAATGAAAGATCCATTGTGTAGGATAATATTTAGAAATAAACATATCCTACATCAAGCCCACAAGGATATATTCTTGCTCAATGGGCCAATGGATATAAACCTGGCTTGAAAGGGAGTCAGTAATTGCTCACACACACAAACATACATATGAATTTCTACTATTTTTGAAATTCAGAGCTAAATTCTTCCTGACTCATTAAGTGGTCCATAGAAATTTCCCTAAATCTTCTAACTCAAAGAAATCTCTCTCTTCAAAATTTCACACTTTATGTACCCACATCTTCTTAAGAACTAACAGACATAGAGCCTCTGTCCTGGAAAATTTACATGTGTTAATTATTACTAATTCCACCTTACAGATTGGAAAAATGAGGCGCAAAGTAGCTTAGTGACCAGCCCAGAGAGGACAGGCTCAGATCTGGGTAGCTGGCTTCTGGGCCAGCGCTCTTTACAGAGCTTATTCCGTCTGCTGTGTCGCCATATTGTAATTCTGTCTTCCCTAGAGGACAGTTGCTTCAGGGACAAGCATAGAGCTTGTTCATCTTGCCCTCAGCAAAGCCCAGGATGGTGCTCAGCCCTGAGGAAGCTTGCCATGTGAACACGGACTTAACTGCATTGAAAAACAAAATGAATAAGTCAAATATATTCACTGAAACAAAACAAAGAAGTCTTTACATATTTACTGAAAACCTCAAGAGTACTTTAGAGGTTACGATTATTGATTTTCAAGACTTGTTTTTAGAAAGGTATCTACAAAAGGCAAGCCATGTCTATGAGTATATAGTCATATGCTCTGGACTCAATTTCCTTGATCCAAGGACATAGAGATTAATTTTTTTAAAAAACAATTTTAACTGAAAAAAAAAAAAAATCAAGATATTGTTAAGAACTGCCTTTCCTGTAAATTAGGACAAACACAATTCAAAGGCAGGAATTGAGGAGGGAAGGGAAGACTCTCCTTTTGTATTCTTCTCAAATGGGCAGGTGGTTTACAAACTTGGCTTCTGAGGGAGTCCACAATGTGCAAGGCACATTTCTTTTGCTAACAAGTGCCTCAGCCAGCTTCATGGTTCAACACAATCCCTTTTTAATGGCACCTAAGGTGACACAGCTTTGGGGATGAACAGAACAAAAATACAATGTTTGGTCCAAGTGAAACTACTGGGGCATTTGGGATTGATAGATTACTCAGACTGGATGTTGGCCAAGGGACTGAGGTTATGATCTCTAAAGGAGAAATAGCTGGTGGCCCTTCACTGACAAGGGTGATTTAAGACCTCCATATTGGCTCACACTTATAATCCCAGCCCTCTGGAAGGCTGCAGTGGGAGGATCCCTTGAGCTCAGGAATTCAAGACCAGCCTGAGCAAGAGTGAGATGCTGTCTCTACTAAAAACAGAAAAACTAGCCTGGCATTGTGGCAGGCACCTGTCATGCAGCTATGAGGGAGCCTGAAGCAAGAGAATCACTTAAGCCCTAGAGTTTGAGGTTGCTGTGAGCTATGATGCCACAGCACTTTAGCCCAGGAGATAGACTGAGACTGTCTCAGGAAAAAAAAAAAAAAAAGCCTCCATGTCCCAGCTCAGTTGAAAGCCATCCCTTCCAGGTGGTTTGTGACAGCAGCCTAAACCCCTGGCCCAGGCCCACTGCAGAGACAGTCTCCTCTCCAGCCGGCTGCTGGACGGCAGGTCACTCTGCAGAGCAGGTAGTTCCCAGATGTCTCCCTTCAGGCTCATGAAGAGACAGCTCCTGTTTCACTCAGGGACTCACAGCCCGCAGTGGTATCTGTATGAATATTCAGAGAATTATTAAAAGAAGAGTCAAGAATAGTTTTTAAATATTAAGGTATTGAGGGTAATAAAGGAAAATACTGAGATTCCAGGTCTAGAGGTCTGAAGATGATGCCAACCCAACCCCCGTCATTGCTGCAGCCCCACTGGCCATTGCAGGTGGCTGCCGTCACTCTCCTAACATCCTGTAGCCCTTTCTTTTTTTTTTTTTTTTTTTTTTTTTATTAAATCATAGCTGTGTACATTGATATGATCATGGGGCATCATATACTAGCTTCATAAACCATTTGACACATTTTCATCCCAATATTCAACATAGCCAGGAAGGCTATGTAGCCCTTTC
>CAUYPK010108348.1:0-38213 GCA_963574355.1 Loris lydekkerianus | reverse complement strand
TGTTTTTTTTTTTTTTTATTATTAAATCATAGCTGTGTACATTGATACGATCATGGGGCATCATATACTAGTTTCACAGAGGGTTGACACATTTACATCACACTGGTTAACATAGCCTTCCTGGCAATTTCACAGTTACTGTGTTAAGACATTTACATTCCACATTTACTAAGTTTCACATATACCCTTGTAAGATGCACCACAAGTGTATTCTCACCAATCCCCCTCCTTCCCCCCACCTCCCCCCTCCCTCCCCTTCCTTTGCCCCTTTGATAAACGTTTCTGTGCTGGACTCCCCTCTTCCTCGTTGATCCTTGGTTGACTTCCATGGAACCATTGCGCTTTCAACTTGGTGTATCCCATGGGACAGAATATACTTGTGTGCAGTCAGAAGCCTGCGCTAGGCATAGCAACATACTTGGGGGAGCTTGCACTAGGGTATCTATGAATATACCTGAAGACATGTCTTTTTATAATTTTTGCATTTTTACATTTATTATGTTTCACTGTTCTAGCAGCATTGATTAGAAATGGCCCAGGCATCTCAAAAGAACATTTCTGTGAGGGAAGTCATTTTGCTGGTGATGTCAAGTGGGTAACTGAGCATGCTCAGCAGATTGTAAAATTGGCATAATTTTATAAAATCAATTGCGTTTTTTCTTTTTGCAATTATGAAGACATTTGAAGTCATCTGACCCAATTTAGTAATGTAGGGAATATGAAGGATTCACTTGCGTATCCTTCATATTCCCTACAAAAAAGTTAGGCAGCAGGCTCCATGGAAAACTCCCATGAAAGATCTGCCTTAGCTCACTAGGGAAATAAAATATAACGGTTAGGATTTGGAGATTTGTAACCAGATATGGTTCCAAATCCTAAGTCTATCATTTGCTCCGTGACCTTGCATGTTACTTTAGCTTCTTAAAATCCTTGGTTTCCCCATCTGCAAAATGGGGCTGTTAAATATACTTACATCGCATGGTCATTTCACCCAACAAAGTGTGTGGAACATTTAGCCTTGGGAACCTACGTGGGTGCTCAATAATATTGTCTAGATTATGTGTAATTATTAATTATAACATCAAATAATTTTAATAGTATTTATTTATTCAATTGATATTCATTGAGCACTATACTTTGTCAAGTTTTATGTTAGAATAACATACTTAATAATCAAGACATTATTGATATCTTAATTATCAATTATCTAACTGCTCCTGAACTGTTTTAAAATTGATTTAGCTTTCATTAATACACCTAGTAGGTGACCAGTGCTGAGTGAGGTGCTATGGATGCAAAGGTTGGTAAGGTATGCTTCCTGTTTTCATGGGGCTTACCAGGCTAGCAGCGGGAGACTTCTTTCACTCTTAAGTGGAGAAGGATAATTCAGGAACAGAGAGGCCATCTCAAGGGAATTTCCAACTAGGAAAGATCCCCTGGGCAGAGTTGAATTAATATCCAGCCAAGGCCAGATGCAGTGGCTCACATCTATGATCTCAGCACTTTGGGAGGCTAAGATGGGAGTTCAAGACCAGTCAAGACCAGTCTAAGTCAGAGTGAGACCTCATCTCGGCAAAAAATAGAAAAATTAAACTAGCTTGGCATTGTGATGGGTGCCTGTAGTCCCAGCTACTCAGGAGGCTGAGGCACGAGGATCTCTTGAGCTCAAGAGTCTGAAGTAGCTGTGAGCTATGATGCCACGGCATTCTAGCCTGGGGCAACAGAGCGAGATTCTGTCTCAAAATAAATTAATTAATTAATTAAAAAATAAAAAAAATACCAAGAAATGGTGATATAAGCCTGTAATCTTAGCTACTCAGGAGGCTGAGGTGAGATGATTACTTGTGGCCAGGAATTTGAGGTAGCAGTGAGGTATGAAGAGGTCATTGTGCTCCAGGTGGGGATGACAGAGCAAGACTTTGGAAGGAAGGAAGGAAGGAGAAAGGAAGGAAAGAAAAGAAAGAAAATTATCACTCAGGAAAGGAGTACACAGAAGCTACCCTCAGAAGTCACTGACTTTATCCCAATATCTGTTTCTTTTCTCTATTCCCGTGCTATAAAAATGTAAATATGGCCCCTTTGAGGTCTTCTTACAACAAAACTATTTCAACATTTTCTTATTTGGGGAGAGACAATATAACTTCAGTGTTAGGAGCACACACTCTGAACAAGATATCTGAGGGCATACTTGAGTGAGTTTTTTGACCTTTCTGCCTCAGTTTCCTTGTCTGCAAAATGGGGCTAACAGTAGCATCTACTACAATAGAATTAACATGTGAATTATAAGAGGTCACTCACAAAAAGCATTTCAAACAGTTCAGCCCCAAGGAGCTCCCACTAAAGGTTAGTTACTAGCACCCACTCTTGATAAACTTGCATTTTAGCTATCAAAATTAAGTAAAATCCTACTATAATCTATTAACGTTTTAACTTTTTTCCCCACAGTTAAGTTTAACTTTAATGTTCTTCATGTTAGGCAATTCTTTCTTTTATTTGATTCTTTGAAATGCTGTATTTCAAGTTATCTACTTAAAAAAAAAAGTGGAAGGAACACTTAGAGAGGAAACTATCCTAAGGGAATTGAAGTCTAGAAATAACTATTCTGAGAACACAAGGGCCCTCTTGTACCATCACAAACAATGAATAAAAGTCCCAGTTTACTTGTGTTAACAGTGCTCAATTGATAGTCAGAGAAGGGGATCATCTAGAAAGAAAAAAATAATAACATTTTACTGTTATCATTGACTTGGAAAAATATTCATTTTGGTGGAGCGCCACATTGGGGCGATCAGTTCAGACCACAGCTGGGGCGCAGACCGAGGCATGCTTACCTTCTCTTTATTTGTCCTAATTAGACTATAGCCTTTTCATTTGCCCGCTATGCAACTTGTCTTCTGGAAGTGAAATCTTGTCCATCAGGTTAATGTGCTGGTTTTATACAGCAAAATACCCACGTGAACAGAAGATGTCTTTACCTCTTTCTGAGCTCCAAAGGGGTTATTTTGACCTGATTGTGATGCTAATTGTATTTATAGGTAAATTTCTCTAACCCAGAAGAAGAACCACAGAATACTTCCTTTAAATGCATAACTAGGAGATTGTTTTTTTGTTTTTTTTGTTTTTTTGGCTAGGGCTGGGTTTGAACCCACCACCTGTGGTAGTGCCAAGCACCCTACTCCTTTAGTCACAGGCACTGCCCAGGAGATTGGCTTTTAACTAGGAAGCCATACTATTCTAATCAACCTTTTTTTTTTTTTGCAGTTTTTGTTTTTTTTTTTGGCTAGGGCTGGGTTTGAACCCACCACCTTTGGTAGGGCCAGCACCCTACTCCTTGAGCCACAGGTACTGCCCAGGAGATTGGCTTTTAACTAGGAAGCTATAATATTCTAATCAGCCTTCCTTTTAGTAGCTTCAACAAATAATAGCTGTACTAGCTTCAACAAATAAATTAGTACCACAGATATATGCCACCTTTAGGACACAGTGGCACTGCTGACATTTGGGATGGAGAAGTGTTTATAGTGGGGAACTGCCCTGTGCATTAGAATGTTTAGCAGTATTCCCAGGCTTCCATCCATTAGACGTCAGCAGTACCTGCCCCCAGGTGTGACAACCAAAAATGTTTTCAGATAAACTGGATGTGATCTCCACTAGAAGCCCTGACTTGGGATAATGAGTGGTCAGCTCGGCCCTGCAGATTCCCTGATTTCTGTACTTTGATTTGCATTGCAATCATGGTAAAATCTGTATTTTGCAATTTGCATTGCAATCTGAGAAAATTGGTCTAATGTTTGACTGTATATAGGTAGTCCCTGAGTTATAACATCCAACTGACATATAGCTTGCACTTACATACAGGTAACAGGTAAATGTACCTGTTTCTCCTTACACACAAATTCAACTTAAGAGAAACTCTACGGAACCCATGTCATTTGTAACCCAGGAATTGCCTGTACTTTGTAATTAACATAGCATGTAGTTTTCTTGATCAAACTGAAAATAGCTTGACTGTCCAGACTGTGAGTGTGAATCCTGTGTACTTTCTAGAAAGTTATAATACTGTATTATTACGGTAGCTACTACTTATTGATAACTTAAGTAGAGGCGCTATTTTTCACTTGCTATATTTCCATCAAATCTGATAAACCCCTGTGATATGAATGACAGGGACATTAAGCCACAGAGTTTAGAAAACTTGCCTAATATCACACAGCAAGTCAGGAACAGAGGCAGGATTTGCATTTGGGTCTTTGACTTCTACGTACAGACTGTTCACCTCTGTATTATTGTCATAATTTGTAGATTAGAGTATCCACATCTGATGAGTGAGCACTGGGTAGTTATTTCCACAGTCCACTTGGAGATGAGTTAAAAATTGTAGTCTCTAACCATTTGATATCAGCGTGGTGACACTGCTGACACTTCCTATTAAAATGTGACATGAGCCTCCTATCAAAATCCTTGATTCAGCCATGGTAAGAACCTTGGCTTGTCCTTATGTAAAAATCAAATAAGAATATATGCAATGTGCCATTCCTGTTCTGTGTCTGGCCCAAAGTAGATATCCACAAAAGTAGATGCTCCCCAGCAAAATATTTCTACATGTCCAGTGCAGACCACTCCTAATCAGCAAATATCGGAAAATCAGCCAATGCAGGAAGTGTTTAAAGCAGATAGAGTGCTTTAAGCTACTTTTTGGACTGGAAGAAACAATGTCTGACCTCCACAGCGTGGCTGATGAAGCACCTTCTCAGAGTTTAGCTCCTCTCCCTTACCAGTCAGCACTGCCCTGCTGGCAGTCCACGCTCATCACGGCGTCCTCCCTGTGGCTTCTTACCTCTCCCAGTCCATTTCTCTCTAGGTGTCCCTCCAACCCCCATCTGCTCTCTTTCCCATCCTGTATGTCCTTTTTTTTTTTCTTTTTGAGAATAGTTAGAAAATCTGTTCTTGCTCCAGAACAGCTCAAAAGAAGATGTCGGTTCAATGTAGATCCATTGATGACTTAGAGATTTATACCACTTGCTGTTATTTATCCCTAACAAATAATCATAATAACACAACTGCATGTTTTATATACAGTTTGCACATGGAAACAATATATAAGAGGGTGCCAAAAAAAAAGTGCACATACTTTAAGAAAGAAAAAAACTGTATAAAATTGAATACTCAATATATACCGATACCAAAAGATGAAACCAAGTCATATTGAGCATCTCTTGTAATTACAGATGTCAAACATGACTTGAGTTTTACAAATTTAATGCAGTTTTTTTTCCTTTCTTAAAATGTGTATACTTTTTTTGCACCATTTGTATATATGATTTGCATTTCTAGAACTATGGGAATAATTTTGTTTTTTAGTTTATTACTTTGAATTTTCAAGTCACATTCTTGGTTTATTTGAACCCAACAGTTCTCCTCAAATCTGAAACTCTAGAGAGACAGAGGAACAAAGCCTTGGAATCCAGAAAGGTTACCAGAATCACAGCAGCTTTTTAAGTTTTGTCTCTCTGGCCCTTTGTAGTGCTGTGTTGAAACATGTGAGTGCCTTTCACTTTGTATTAAATTGGACAAGAATAAAACTGAATACACACAGAGCAAGGTTGACCCGGAGGAGGTGACCTATTTCAAATAAAGCCACTTAGTGAAATGACAGCTAATAATCAAAGTCACTTTTTATCAGTTCCTTAGTTAGAAGGCTTTGAGATGTTGTTCAAGGGCATTTTCTATGACCATGATGTCTACTTTATTTTTTGCATGTGTGTCGGGGCTATGTGTGTTACGTTTTATGCACATGTTATAAATGCTGCCTTTAAAAAAGAGCAGAGGAGGGAGCTGGGCACTGCCGGTGTGTCTGTCTGTCCTGCCTCACCCCCCATCCCTGTAGAGTCCATGTCAGATTTGCCTATGGGGAGGTATCTTATCCATATATACCCTCACCCCATCTCTTTAGCTAGAGCTTCAGTCATAGAGTATACATTAAGAAGCCACCGTGGGAATACATGCAAATGGTTACCAGTGAGGGGAAACACATTTGGTTCTATTTTTATTTCATGGTAGATTTTCATCTGCATGTTCATGGCCATTAGAGAAGATGAAATGTACTCTATTGAGGACAGTCTTTACTCCATACCTCTTGATCTCTAAAAACTGTAGCCACACTTCAGTGCTTTCTGAATATACTTTTGTCAGATGTAGAGCAAAATTCAGAGTGAAATCAAGAAAGAGAAGGGCTAAGTGACATAACGTCTTACCCTGTATTCATGGTTATAGAAATTGTTTGAATCTGAAAATGGTTAGATGTTTGTAGTGGAAGTTGTAAGGTCACTTAACTATTTCTTCATAGTTAATTATTTCAAACTTCATTTCATGGCAGGGGAAGAGGAATCACCTTGGACCTCTTCTATAAAAATGGGCACTTAAAACTATTACAACCAACTCGTTATAAGGAAATGCACAATAGAATGGAATGACATCATGAAATGGTGGGGCCAGGGGGTGAATTCAGTACTTTAAAACATCCAATTCACAACTAGAGGAAAAAACTCTTCAGCAAGCCTGGGAAGCCCAATTTCTGTTATTCTTGTAAAGTCTTTGGGCTCCCTCTTGTGGCTTTATGAAAAATTTCAATTACGAGGAAACTAGCCTTTTTAATAAAAAGGAAGTAATTTCTTTTCAATAAGAAAACATGTTTTATTGCTTTTCTTTATAAAAGAGAGAGAGAGTGAGAGAAGAAGGGAATGAGGACTAAAGAGAAGGAAGAACATTTGACTTTGATGGAAAAAAATAATTTGGTAAAAAAGGCCATCTCACATAGAATCCTATTTTATGATAATAGTCAACATTTATTAAACATCTACTATATCCTACTAGTTGTACTAGATAATACATTTGACAGATTATTCATTATCACCATGCTCAAATATAAACCCATTACAAGGTAGTATAACCATATCGTGGTGTGAGACCATCCTTTCCTCTCCTAAAGGGAACCAGCTAAGGAAACCATATAGCTCTAATTATCTGTGAGTGAATGAAAAAAATAACTATCTCATGTTTTTATATTTAAAAAACATTTTTTATCAAATAATTTTTCTTAAATGAGTCCTGGAATAGGATGTGTGTTTTATCTGAAACACTTACTAATTGTTCAATAATTCTGTTGTTGTTTCTCTCTCTTTAGTTACCTGTCTCGGGAAACTTGATTGACCTTTATGGAAACCAAGGCTTGCCACCTCCAGGCCTCACCATCAGCAACTCCTGTCCAGCCAACCTTCCCAACATAAAAAGGGAGCTCACAGGTAAATACCCAGCAAATGTTCCTCCTACTGTAGAATTTCTGTTCAGTTCTGAATTAGACAAAGTCCACTATAGAGACATTCAGATTCTATCCAACTCCTTGACTTTTTAAGGTCTCTGCAGCAGTAAAAATATCGTGCAATGTATTTTAAGATGCAGGATTTATACTTGCAAATCCTGGTTTCCAGTATCTCTTGAGAGACCAGGAATCAGGGCCACTATACTTCATGTCATCAATCACTGCGTCTATGGCTGCTGTCTCCTTTGGGTTGGGGGTAGCAGGTAACACGTTCAGCCATGTCTTCCCCACCCCCCAACCTGATGTTTATGTTTCTTGACCAATTCCTGAGAGGCATTTGGGTTGGAGAAGTCTGGTCTGAATTTTC
This sequence comes from Loris lydekkerianus, assembly GCA_963574355.1. Taxonomy (NCBI): domain Eukaryota; kingdom Metazoa; phylum Chordata; class Mammalia; order Primates; family Lorisidae; genus Loris; species Loris lydekkerianus. The sequence goes on along the minus strand of CAUYPK010108348.1, from coordinate 30,528 downwards.
CTTTGACACAAATATGAGCCCGCAGCTGAGATACAAGAATATTATCTCCACATCTTCTGATTCCTCCTGTTATTTTTTCTATATCGTCTTTGTTACACAGAAGAAAAAATAAATTATAAAGTGGAGGCATGGGTATTGTTGTTTCTTGAAGCAAGTGTGAAGTTACCTGTTTCACCACTTTGTTTAATGCTTTAGGGGAGGAATTTGTCAGAAACTATATTGAAACTGGCATCCTACCATGGTGAATTTGTTGGCCCTCACCTCAAAACCCCTCCCCCCCATTTTATTATTTGGTTCTCAAATCCTACAAGATTAGGGTGAACAGACTGAGAATACAGAATATGCATTTGGTAGAGGAAATTCCTGTTTATTCAAGGATGTCTTTAAAAAAAAAAACAAAACTTATATCAGAAAGTTGTAGCAGGGAAAAGACATTTAATAAAAAGTCATTGATGTAGGTTAAAAAAGGTAATTAATTAATAAGTAAAAACATCCCGAACCTAAAAAGGAGCAGTTAACCTGCCAGAAGGGAAAAGTACTGTAAGACAACAAGAAGCTTAAGAGTCCCTGAAGTGGAGGGTGTGTTAGTCACAGCAGCCTGTCATGTTCTGTGTAAAAAAGAAAAGATAGTGAATGATTTAGATTGACCATCACAATTGAAAGAATTCAGCTTCTGAGTTATATATGTACACACATATGCATACATATGCATATATACATATGTGCATATATATACATATATAACACTCATATAATAAATATATGTGTGTGTATATATATATATATATGCTTCAGCGGCTATAAGTTATGCTAAAGAGATTTCTATTTTGAGATAAAATTCTAACTTATGACAGTATAATGCTTAAGATATCACTTTTGAAAAGAAAACAGCTTTCTGAATCCCAGGATTGATCAAACAACGTGTTTATTTTTTTAACAATTCTGTTTTGTTTTTCTTTCTATAAGGCCAAAGTAATCTCTTATCACAGAGAGCTAACAGGAATTGCTATGCAAATAGAATTTTCCAAATGGGGGTGTCACCAAATGCCTCTGTACGGTATTCCTACTTTTGTTTTTATAGAACACAAACTAGTAAATAGTTGCTCTTAGGAGCCACTTAGGAAGTGATTTCTGTATAGTTGCTTTTGACTGAGTCTGGTCCCAGTTTTTCATTTCTATGAACCAGTCAGGGGACAGAGAGGGCCGGTTTGGGAGCTTTTCTATGTGATTTTCATCTCACTGTGTCACAAAGACATCTCAAAAAGACTGAAAAGTTCTATGGCCTACAAAGAAAAATTGACTCCTGATAATAGAATATCAACAGCAAATTTCTAATTTTCTTCTTCTTTATTTTATTTTCGTTGGTACCTGTGTATGTTTACATTGTTAGTTATTTTTTATCATTTCATCGAAGCTGAGTTTTTGCAGGGTATAAATAAAGGGTGCCAAAAAAATGAGTGCATATTTTAAGGAAAAAAACTGTATAAAAATTGTAATACTCAAGTGACGTTTGACTTCTGCACTTACAAGAGATACTATGCTATACAAGATAACAAACCTTATCGGTGTAGGTTGAGCATTAGAATTTTAATGCCGTTTTTTTCCTTTCTTAAAATGTGTATACATGGTTTTGATACCCTCTGTATTTGCAGTATATTGCTTTTTAAAGTGCAAGCTTTTAACAAGACATCCTTTTAAAAGCTGTGTTTTTTACTTGGAGTCAAGTCGGACCAGCTACCCTAAGGTTAGGGCATGAGATGTTTTGCAGTTGACATGGTTGTGTCCCTCAAACAGTTCCAGTTTCTAATGACTTCATTCATGTGCACAGCGTGTATTTTTCCCACAGAGTCTGAAGCAAGAGCATTGGCTAAAGAGAGGCAAAAAAAAGACAATCACAACTTGAGTAAGTTGATTTTATTTATGCTCATGACATCGGATGTTGGATTGAATGTTCTCCTGCACATCAAAAAAGGTTTCCAGAAATTTTGCAGGAAAATTGATTTCTGTAGCTGTTCAAGGTACTTTATGGGAAAAATTGTCTTTCAGAGAAACCAAAGTATATGTTTTTCTCCACTTTTATTGCAAATCAAACTGAACTTCGTGTATATATTTGTTTTCAGTTTCTGAAGAGTTTTATTTTTCTTGTTTGTAGTAGTTGGGGGGAGGTTGTTTTTTTAGTGAGAGGGAGACTCCCCAACTACCCAATTATAAATATCACTCACACTGGAACTTATTAACAAAAGGGGATTATGGGATCACCTTCTCCAGTGAGATTTGAAAGAAAAAAAAAAAGGAAAGAAACAGATCTGAAGCAGACTAGTGGATAAGGTCGTCTCCTAAATTTCTGACTTTACCTGAGACTTAAGAAAGAAAATCTTGTAACATTTAAAATATTTTTATGTGTTTAATTTAATCTTGATCAAACCTTTAATCTTTCTCCTATGAAAACGTAAATTTTTGTGTAATATAAGCAAGATTAGAGCAGCTACAAGGCAAAATACAGTAACAATAAAAGGATTAGGTTTGGAAATAGTTTGTGTATGAATTTCTTACCTCATATCCTCTTTTTTCTTAAGTGATTTTTGAGATAACATAGATGCTTTCTCTTTATGAAAACGATAAAGGCCAAAGTTCTCTTTTAATTCCCAGATATATGCAAGTTTGTTTTAATTTGGTGTTTCTCTTCCTGACATTGTTCTATGTATTTAAGAATATGCACACAGAAAATAAATAAGTAGCATGGTTTTGTGTATGTTTTTTTTGTAGAGACAGAGTCTCACTTTTTCGCCTTCAGTAGAGTATCGTGGCATCACAGCTCACAGCAACCTCCAGCTCTTGGGCTTAGGCAAGAGCCTCCCAACCAAGTAGCTGAGACTACAGGTGCCCACCACATGTGGCTGTTTTTTTGTTGCAGTTTGGCCGGGGCTGGGTTTGAACCTGCTACCCTGGATATATGGGGCTGGCACCCTACCCACTGAGCCACAGGTGCTGCCCTTGAGTATGTTTTAACACAAACTGTATCATGTTGCCCACATTCCCTTGCCACTTGCTTTTTTACTGAACAGTATGTTCTAAAGATCTTTTACTATTAGAAATATGGATATATTTTCTTTTTTAAAAATGACTGCATAGTATTCCATGGTCTGAGGGTATGATGTTTAATAATTTTCCTGCTGCTTGGTGTTGTTTACATGGTTCCTGTTTTTTTTTTTCTGTTATAAACAATGCCACAATGAACGTTCTTATACCTGCTATTTGTATAGAGATTGTTGGTCTAGGTTCCTGTTACTGAGAAATGGATTTCCCTGAGGCCTGGCTGGTGTAGGTTTTTAATTTTAGGAGCTACTGCTCTCCCCAGTTTTCATGTCTGCTATGACAGCTGACATCTTTTCCTCATGTTTTAACCAAAAGATACGGACTGATTATCTCTAAGGCCTTCTCCAGCTTCCAAGAGATATTCCAATATCTCTAAGATATTTCTTCTTTTAAAACACCTTAGAAATAAGAGAATTCCTTATTATCTAAAACTTTACTTACCAGAGATGTGGAAAACTAAGTGGGATCTTGTCAAAAATGACAGACGCCTTCAATGAGGCAATTGAAATTCCAAGTTCAGGGTTGTCAGTAAAATGCAAACCTGATTATGTCAAACTCAGGGGGCTATAAAACAGTCTAAAAGTCTCCTCTAACCATTGGAAATTAATATTCAAGATTAGGTTGTCCCTTGACCTAGCTCTTCTTCTTTTATGACTTTGTTTTGTAGGAATATTTGCCAAAATGTGTCACATTGTTCATTTTCCTGCTTGTTCTTTCTACTGTTTGTTGAGCTCCTATTTTGTATGAGGCATTTCTTAAAAGAATGTGAACCAGACAAATGCCCTCTTCACCCTTAGGAGCTTACCTGTGACCCAGGGATTGCCTGCCATTTATTATTGAGTGAGAAAAGCAAGCAGTGGAATAATATGCAAAATACCCCCATTGTGTAAGAAGAACACGCTGAACAGGAGTGTGCTCCTGTGTGTGTGTGTGTTCATGTGCAGGTGTGTGTGCTGGGACAGGATGCTGCCATCACCCCTCATCAATGACAGTGTCCTCAGGAATTCAGATTGGCTTTGGCTCAGTGCCCATAGCACAGTGGTTTCGGTGCCAGCCACATGCACAGAGGCTGGCGGGTTTGAATCCAGCCCTGGCCAGCTAAACAACAATGACAACTGCAACAACAAAGCAATAGCCGGGTGTTGTGGTGGGCGCCTGTAGTCCCAGCTACTTGGGAGGCTGAGGCAAGACAATCGCTTAAGCCCAGGAGTTTGAGGTTGCTGTGAGCTGTGACCCCATGGCACTTTACCCAGGGTGACAGCTTGAGACTCTGTCTCAAAAAAAAAAAAAAAAAAAAAAGAATTGGCTTTTACCTTTATACATGTTTATGTTTTTTGAAAATTTTTACCAGTGCATACCACCTCAATAATAAATAATTGGGGAGGGAAGTCACTGAACTAAAAATAAAACGTTGTACATCTAACTGTTGACAGGGAAGGATGTGAACAAGAGGCTGTGGAGTGAAAAAGGAGAGAGGTAGACTATGTTTAGTGTTACTTTGCCCGGAATGTATCATTCCTTATTCAATGTGTATATGTTGAGGGCCTAGCTGTGGTAGGCACACAGGGGTATATGGGATGCCACTGTGAATAAACACAATAAATAAATGAAATATGTGACTGTTAGGCTGTAGAAAGTTCTGTGAGGAGAAAAAGGGCAGGTGAGGGGATTTAGTGTCAGCATGGACACAAGGTAACTTGTCACTACCTGAGGGAGATGAGGGCAGGATCACTCAGGCATCCAGAGAGAAAGAGTTGCAGAGCAGCCGTGTGTCCACAGTTGGGGGAGTGTGTCTGGCACGGTTGAGGAATAGCAAGGAGCTGACGGGGCTAAAGAAGAGGAACCTGGTGTATCACAATGGCAGGTGGGTCAGGGTGGGAGAGTAGAAAATGAGGAGGTCAGGGGAGGAGCTCCCCAGAGCCTTGAAGGACACCTTGGGGGGGCTTTTCTCCAGGACAGTGGTGTTCTCAACCTTCCTAATGCTGCAATGTATTTTCATTGTTAAAAAGGGGTCACAACCTACAGGTTGAGAACCGCTGCTCTAGGAGAAGTACAAGGTGATAGGAATGTTTTAAGCAAAGGTTTGACATGCTCTGATTTCTGTTTTAATTGATTTAACAGAATCCCTCTAGATGCTTTAGATTAGAACAAAGGGGGAAGGAGCCAGGCAGCCTGGGTGAGGTAGAGATGCCAGTTAGGAAGTTTGAATAAGCCGAGCAAAGAACACCAGTGGAGTCTTGGGTAGCAGTGGAAGTTGGAGGTGGACAAATTCTGCAAATACTGTGAAGGTAGAGCCAACAGATTTGATAATGGATCCAATGTGGGAGGTGAGAGGGAGAGAGGCTCGGTATTGAATGCAAGGGAACATCTAGAAGGATGTAGTTACCATTGAGGGCGATGAGTTGCTGTTAAGCCTGGAGATGGAGCAGGTTTAAGTGGGAACGATCAGGAGCTCACATTGAGACGATTTGGTCTGTCCGTTAGATCTCCGTGTACAGACAGTGCAAAGTCAGATGTACGAATCTGGAGTTCCAGGGGGAAATCTGGCCTGGAAATGGAAGTATGAGAGTCATCCGTATATATGTGGTTTTCAACCCATGAGACTAAACGAGGTCACCAGGAAGGGAAAGTTGTCCAGAAGAGATCCAAGGACTTCGTCCTGGGTGTACAGCTGCATCACCATGTGTGTGTTTATTTTCAAGGCATAAAAATAGTCATAAGGGATATATAAAAAACTTAACGGTGGATTATAGGAGACTTCTATTTTACTTGATGTATTTCAGTATTGTTTGAATTTTTATGATTATTGTGTACCTGAAAAAAAAATAAGAAAATGTCCTGCCTCAGAGTCTTGAAAGGACTTAGTGGTTCAGGAATCCCAAAATTCCTTCTTCAGAACCATTGACCATCACTTATGGTTTCTGTTTTATAGAGGTCTAGTGATAAGACTTAGTGTTATATAAAACCTATTTAATCATTGGAATAATTTCTCAGCCAGGATATACTGCAGTACATGTTGAAAGCAGTAAACAACATTATTTATCTAAGTGTACAGAATATTATGGGTCAAAAATAAGTATATAGTACAATATGTAAAGTAAAAAAAATAAATACATTGGCAAGGCACAGTGGCTCATGCTTATAATCCCAGCACTTTAGGAAGCTGAGGAGGCAGGATTACTTGAGGATAGGAGTTTGAGACCAGCCTGGGCAACACAGAGAGAAGTCATCTCTACAAAAAATAGAAAAACTTAGCAGGGCACCATGGGACACATGCAGTCCTAGCTACTCATAGTGAGATAGGAAGACTGCTTGAGCCCAGGAGTTGAAGGCTATGGTGTGCTGTGATCTCACCACTGCACACCAGCCAAGGTGACAGAGAAAGACTCTTGCCTCAAAGGAAAAACAAACAACAACAACAACAACAACAACAACAACAACAAAAAAACGGTGAAATATTAACAACTTTGATTTTTTAGATTTTACATTGTTTGGAATGTATTTGCTATAGTACACAAGTTAGAAACATTTATTATCTCATATGCCCTACTGTGCTATCCTCCTTGAAGAAGATGATGATTTAGTTGAATTTTCAACTTGATTTATAAAATGGGAATGCTGTGAAGGTGCGTAACATAGGTGAAAATGCTAACCCTAAGTGCTAGGGCTGTGCTGTCCAGTAGAGATCCTCTCCTACCACCTGTGCCTGCTGAGCCCTTGAAATATGGTGAGTCCAAACTGTGATATGTTTGAAGTGTCAGATATGTGCTGGGTTCCAAAGACTTAGTGTAAAGAAAAGAATGTTAATCTGATTGTATAACTTTTTGTATTGATTTCTTATTGAAATTATAATATTTTGGATATAATGAGTTTAACAAACTGTTAAAGTTAATTTCACCCTCTTTTTACTTTTTAAATATGGCTATTAGGAAACTTAAACTTACATGTATAAACTTGTATTATATTTTTATTGCACTGAGCTAGAGCAAGGGTTTTTGTGTGGCCCATAAGTGAAGAAAGTTTTTTTTATATTTTTTAAATGGTTAAAAAAAAGTTAGAATAATATTTTGTAACAAGTTAAAATTATACAGAATGCACATTTCAGCATCACAAGTAAATTCCAATGCTTTCATTTGCAGACTTGCCTTGCAAAAAATTGTACTCAGTTGTTATTTTTTTAATTTTGTCACTAAAAATGTGTAGAAATTTGATTTCTCTCTGTTTATGTACGTACCTATATAATATCCTCAGTTTTGCTTCTTGGCCAGCAGAACCAGCTACTCATCATCCAGTGCTTTGGAAAGTTCTCCGACTCCTGCTCTAAAGGGTTTGCTATAAGTCTGGGCTGTTTGCCACCTTTTGCTGGATGTCCTTGCCAAGTCCCTCCTATCTGTATCTCCAAGGCAGTTTTGTCATTTTTAACTGAGGACAGTAACTCTGATTTCAGTGTTATAAGAGCAAATGAGATATTGTATATCTAAGGTATTTGTCCATGATAAAGTTCTTTACAAAAGTAGCTCATTTTTTTATTGCTTTAACCTCAATCTTAAAAACATGGTTTTAAAAAAAAAAAAAAAAAAAAACATGGTAAAAACAGGGAAAAAAAAAATAGGTTCAAGTTTCTGTGGTAGTGACCTGGTGAAGTTAATATGCATATGCCTTTAATCAGCTATGCTGCAAGCATTGTGGCGCTGTTACTAATAGCTTTCTCCTGTGTTCTTTTCTTAAAGTCGAACGAAGAAGAAGATTTAACATAAATGACCGTATTAAAGAGCTAGGTACTTTGATTCCCAAGTCAAATGACCCGTGAGTACAATTGCATGTTAATCTGCATCACATATTTTTCATACCTTAATGTGTTTTCCTATGTTGCAAAAAATGCAGTTATAAAAACGAGAGTAAAGAAGTCTCCCCCTCTCTTTGGTTTCATTCCTAAGTGCTTCTTGAACCTTGCTTTTAGTTAGTCTCATCAAACTAAAATTTCAACAGAAGTGCAGTGGATTGCATAAAAGGATTGTTGGACATGAGATGGTTCCCTTTGGGTGTGAGGAGGTGTGAGATTTCTGAAATCTCTGAGAATTCTTGGCAAACAAATACGGAGCTACTAAAAACAATTTCTTTTAGCAGTTCATGCAGTACAGAGATTTCAATAGCTCTTAAAGCAAGATTTGTTGACTATTTGCTCTTCAACTTGTATAGGGTATCTAACTAGGCACTGATGAACAGCTATGGGAGACTTTAATTGACCTTTTTATCTGTTTAATGATATTCAATAGACAAAAGGTCAATTGTTCTAATGAAAACTTGCATGTCTTTGTATGTTTTACCAATCTAGGTGAGAAAAAGTAATGCTTAATCCTCTTATTAAGTACAGGTCAGCTAATTTGAATTTTGGCTTTTGGTCTCTCTCTGTCCTCCCTTTCAGGGATAACGGCTGTAAAGATAATTTTCTCAAGTCTTTCCGGCCAGCCTTACAGTCGCCTATAACATCAGCGAAATAGGACAACAAGCACACGAATTTATCCATTAGAAATCCGCCCATTGAAGTAAAGGACTAGACAGTGTATACATTTTGTTGGCCCCACAGGCATTCTATAAAATTAGCCTTTGAACATGACCTTTTAGCTACATAGTAAAATGTAAAGATGAAATCAAGCATTATTCATGCAAGGCTTATTAGATTTACTATTCACATTATCGTTGGAGAATTTGTAACAAAATAAAATAAAATCATCACCTATTGTGTAGTGGTTTTGATGAATGTACAAGCATAATTCTATCTTCCACATTTTGCTTCCCTGGGTTTCAAGGAAAGGCAAACCCGAAACATTCAAATTCTCAGTTCTGCAGCACAAATTTCTCCTTCTAAAGGGCTGTGACCTTCATTTCCTATAGTCAGTCTTGCATGATAGTTGAAATTGAATTCCCATTTTCCTGTTCTTTATCAGCTTCACTTTTTAGCATATTCTTTTAAACTGTAGCATGTGAATCTCTTTAGTAACATATTATGAAATTAGGGGACTGCAGTGAAAGCCTCTATTTGCATATCTCCTTTCTCCATTGTATTAGAATACTTATGTGTTTATAATCTGAACTGATAATGATCTTTAATTGTAGGCATTGTTTCAAGATAAAACAGACTATAAGTTATATGCTGGTTTTCCCACACCAGGTTTCTAGAATGTACCTCGGGGCTGCTATAGAGATACACAGTCTTACTGATAAGTTCACTGCCCCATATCCTTTCTTTCCCTAGAGCAAGTGTGCTTTTGTTGATTTTATATATTAGAGATTATACATACTTCTGTATGTGAAAAGAGTCCCTCTCATTATCAAGAAAAAAAAAAAAAAAAAAAAAAAAAAAAGAGGTAGAAAACTCCTCCTTTAAGCCCAGAAGCATAATGGGTTGATTGGGTCTCATAAGGAAGCAAAATGCAAAATAAATGGTTGAAATAATTGCTTCTTAAAAACTGAGTAGCTGTTCGAATTTTTGGTTACTGGTTTCTCACCTTGCTGGCCTAGGTAAGGCATCATTCATCAAAGTTGCATCTCTTTTGCAGCTGCTAGACTTACTGTTACTTTGATGTTAGCTCTGAACATGAAGTCCCTGGGCTTACCGTGGGTATCTCAGGGCACTTCCCTGGGTTGCCGTCTTTGGTGCTCAGACCTGAGGGATCAACCCCAGGGGATTCTCTGGGGCCTGTATCTGTCCCTCTCATGGGAGAACTTCTGTTATTGTTCTTCACCTCACTCATATGAGGATCAATTACCTGGTGGCCTAATGGACCTCCCTAATCAGGTTCCACCTGGTACTTCCGATCTGCTTTTAGCAGCTGCAGATGCTGGGGTAGATGGTTCACTGTATGTCAAATCATTATAATTGTAATCATTATGATGAATATTGTTTATAAAAAGGTTTGGATTAATTTAAAGCAATATAAAAACATTACTTTTAATGTTGTAATTATAGGTCATTTTTTATTATTTTTTAACGTGCTTTCAGGTACATTTTAATGGTGTCCTTAATTTTCTCATGTATGAGTACATTAGAGCCAGACTGATTAAGAGCTGAGAAGCACCAAGCTCAGGCTGCCTGGGTTAGAATTCAAAAACAGTTCCCTCTTGGGTGTCTGACCTGGGGTAGGATATTTGCATTCTTGTGCCTCACTGTTCTCATCTGTTAAAAAAAAAAGGATACCAGAATTATTCTATCTAGTTTAGTTGTTCTTGAGGACTCAGTCACACAAGAGGAACTATGGTGTAGAGCAGTGGTTCTTAACCTTCCTAATGCCGTGGCCCTTTAATACAGTTCCTGTGGGTTACGACCCATGGGTTGAGAACCGCTGTATAGAGGTTTAGAACAGGAGATATAAAGCCAGGTTCTCGAAGCTTCCTTGTTCTGCCACTTCCTAGCTCCGTGACCTTGGGAAAATTGATTAACCTCTCTGTGCCTTAGTTTCCAATCAGTAAAATGCAGATCATATTAGTGCCCACGGAGATTGTTATGATTCAGTGAATTGTGGAACACTTTAAAAGTACCCCAAACACAGTAAAAGCTATTGAAAGATTGCTATCATAAATATTATTAACAGAGTGCCTGCTCCCTTATTTGAATTGTGTTTTAAACCATTCAAAGCACATGTGTATAAAGTACTTTCTTTGTCCCAATATCCTACTTCTGAGGCTGCTTATACAAGTATAATGTCATCATTTTGTAGAAGAGGAAATGGATACAGAGAGAGGTTAGATAATCTGCCTGTGATAATTCATGATAGAAAAATCTAAGGGTCCCACTTTATGTCATGAACTGTCAGGGAGTGAGATCTCATATATATATATATATATATATATATATATATATATATATATATATATTTTTTTTTTACCATAGTTTGTTCTATGTGAGTAAACTTTTATCGTCCTAGAAACCCACAACAATTTAATATTATATTTAAGAGTATCTACTTGGTAATCAAAGTCTTAACTCCATTATATAATAGCTCTGTGACCCAGGACAAGTTAGATTGCCTCTGTCCCAGCATATACCCAGTATCTTTACCTTGACGGTGCTTGTCTGGGTTAAGTGAGATAATATATACAAAAACAGTGGACAGCATTCTGTACATGGCAAACACTCAGTGAGTGGGTTTTTTTTTTTTTATTATTAACTTGTAATTGTTACTGCATTTGTGGAAATTGAATGCTTTGAACATTAAATTTTCACTGAGCCTCAAATCCTAAAACAATCGATTTTCCTTCATTTTCATCACAGAGACATGCGCTGGAACAAGGGAACCATTTTAAAAGCATCTGTGGACTACATCCGAAAGTTGCAACGCGAACAGCAACGTGCCAAAGAGCTTGAAAACCGACAGAAGAAGCTGGAGCATGCCAATCGGCATTTGTTGCTCAGAATACAGGTATGCGGCGTGTGTTGTGTGAAGTTCATGTGGGATATTGACTTCAAGGTGGAGAAAGAAAAATATAATGAGCCATGAGGGACTGGCTTACACGATCCTCATACAGTTAATCCTTGCACATATTACTTGTGGATTCTGTGTTTGTGATTTGGCCTCCTCATAACCTTAAAATCAACCTTTGTGGTTCATTCCTGGTCATTCTCAGATGTGTGCAGAGCAGCAAAGTTGAGTTGCCCATTGAGCTGGTTTCCAGTTGAGTTTGAACAGCTCTGCCTGATACGTGTGCCTTGCTTTCTTGTTTCAGCTCTAGTGTTATAAACAAGTGTTCTTTGAGGGTCTGTTAAGTGTCATGTTTGCCACATTTTTTAGGTTGTTTGTTGCTGATTTTATTACTTAAAATGACTCCCCCAGGCATAGTACTAAAGTGCTGGCTAGTGTTCCTATGGGCAAGAAGGGCATGGAGGGCCTTAGGGAGAAAACACAGGTGTTAGATAAGCTTCATTCAGGTATGAGTTACACAGTGTCCCCCCAAAATGTATACACATTTTAAGAAAGGAAAAAAAACTGTATTAAAACTATAATATTTAATATTTCCTGTGTTTGTTAGTGTTTGTTATCTTATATATTGTCTCTTGTATCTCTTTTGATTTTAGAAGGCAAACGTGACTTAAGTATTACAATGTTAATACAGTTTTTTTTTTTCCTTAAAATGTGTGTACATTTTTTGGCACCCTTTATAGCACATGTGGGTATCATTCCAATGTTATTGAATCAACAATGTGTCTTAAATAAGATGATAAGCAGAAACAAGGCTAAGTGTTGGAATCAAAGGCTCTCTGGACCCTAACCTTGGATTTCCCCTGGAAACAAGGCTTCCGTATTCTCTCATTATGTGCTCATAGTGACTTTGTAGAACATAGCATAATGAACATTGGCTGTATGCATTAAATTATTTTTAAAAGCCTTAGTATTTGCAGGGTGGGGGAAGCAGTCAGTGGTTGATAGGGAACTTGGGGACTCCCAGAGCATGTTATATAATAATAATGATATAATTCTCAGAAATATAGTTACAGATAGTAGATTTATACTGTATGTATCTCTAACTTAAACTACATACATTTAGAAGGAGACGTACTTTACTGATGTGTACGATTCCTTTGCCATCCCATTCAGTGAGTATATGCAGCAGTGTAAGCAGGAGATGGGGGATCCCCTTCAGTGTCAGCTCCTGGCACCTTATGAGGCGCTCAGCTTTTCATGCTGAGTTCAAGGACACAACTTCCCCTGAAATTGTCCTCAAAAACTGACTCTTATTAAACCAAGGGTTTGCAAGGGTAATTTTAGCTTACTTGCTGACTTTGAGTGCAGCCTATCTATAAGAGTCAGTGTCACTGCACCTTCTTGAGTACATAGGATGACACCTAGAGGTCACTGTGTTTCACCTATCTCGGACGCTGAACTGTTTGAGCAGAGCAGTTCCTTTATAATAATGTTCTTCATTCTTCTGAATACTCCACAGCACCTAGATTTCCACATGTCACTTCTCTCATTCACTACAGTGATCCCCAGCCATGAGGCAGGAGGCAGAAGGTGACTCCTCTCTGGAATTGCCTTTTAGAATTTGGGTAGTGAAGTAGAGGTCATACATAATTGACAATCCTTCTGTCCCTTTCCCCTCACCCTCTTTGATTTTGTTGTTTTATGTTCTGTCTCTTCAATAAGTGTTCATAGATATTTAATCTCTTGATCTTAGTATATTCATTTATATGAGCAGCTTATACTAATGTGTCATTTTCTTATACAAGTATTAACTATTTTGAAAAAGAAGCTAGGTTTTGTTTTATTTTAAGGTTCCAAACATGTATATTCATGTGAAATCCGAATATTGTGAAATATATGCATTGGAAATTCCATGGTGACAATATCTTGGTTTTCTTCCAGTGATGGTGTAAGGCAGCCCTTAGAACTTTAGCATATCATAGAAAACATTATTAATTAGGAAAGCTCTGTGGTGCAGTGAAGCTAGAGTTCTCCAGAAGAGATGTATCACCTTTTGTAGAAATCTAAGTGACACTCTAATCAGCTGATAAACATTTTTAATTAAGCAACAAAGGACAAGTACAGTTGCCTCTCTTAATCCACCGTTATTATTTCTTGAAAGACCAACTGGGTGTGTGCAAGGGCTGTTCTTATTAGCACGTTGGTGTAGACTGACAGGAGCCCATGTTTTCAGCTTGGGCCTAAGGGCTTCTTTTCATTTTCGCTGTAAGTGATGCATGCAGAAGTGTTCACGGAAGAAAGAGCATGAAGTCCTAATATCGGTGCAACTGCCATCTTGTTAAACAGCCCAGGGCTTGAAACTGATGCCCGAAGAGACCCGTGTTTCTGGAGATTGTGTAAAGGAACTTGCAGATACTTGGGTGACGTCACAAGCTTTCAGCTCTTCCTTGAACTACACACAAAGCAAAATCTTTCAGAAGCAACAGCCTTTAATGTAGACCGAACATAACTTTTCAAGCACATATACTCCTAGGCTTTTGGGCAAAAGTTGAAAGTCCACATCATGTGCAGAGTACCTTCCTTCTTTGATGAGGCAAATACATGCTTCAAATGTGTGTCTCAGTGTTACATCTTATCATATCCAAGCACAGAAAGGACAGCATTGGAAGGCAGAAGCAGAACACTTACAGGGGCCAGTTTAGGAATCTCTGTGGTCATTTTAGGAATGCCCAGGGGAGAGAACATTCTTGGAAGGCTTTTTGAAATGAGGTACCAGGGGAAGTCACCGGCATTCAGGAAGTTTACTAATTCATGCTGTTGTAGCAAAGTACCACCAACTGGCTGGTTTAAACAGCAGAAAGTTATTTTCCCATAGTTCTGGAGGCCACTAGGTTCTAACAACGTAGTAGCCATTTGAAAAAAAAAAAAAAAAAGAAATATATAAATAGAAAGAAATATATCATTACTTACAAACAAGACGTGTGTGCCTGTTGGGTAAAGCCTTGATTGTTTTGGGTACCATTCCACTTATCTCCCATTCCACAATGTTGCTCATAGCGTACTTATTATTATTATTATTATTATTATTATTATTATTATTATTTTTAATCTCTGCAACTGCAAAAGCCTAGCTTTGTTATGACAGGATGTGATCATCAGAAAGTATATACTACAATCTAATGCTGAAACTGACTTTAGTAGTCTTCAAGGTAGTATCACTCTCTCTCCCTTGAAATTTTAAAATATTCCCCATGTCCTGTGAGTTCATTCAGCATCCCTGGGTACTCCAGTTTACAATGTAGTGAGCAGGAAACCATATTACTATTTATTTAATATTTTCCTTTCATCAGCTCATATTTAAAAATTTTATTTTTATATTTTTAAACTTATCTTCATTATGAATATGAATATGAGAGACTATCTCTATTTTTAATACATAATACAATCCATAAAACACCTAAACATTCATTTCTGTACCAGTGGCACCTCTACTATCCTTTAGGAAATACAGTTTATTAATTTAAAAGAGCAAAATGCTTTTATTTTGAGAATTTGCTGTCTTCTTTCTTAGTGTCTGATTTTCTTTAATAGACTACTTTTTAGAGCAGTTTTATGTTCATAGTATAATTGAGGGGAAGTTATAGCTATCTCTCCATAGACCTCCTGTCCCCACCTATGCACAGCCTCCCCCATTATCACAATCCCTCCCCACCAGAGTGGTGCATTCGTCACAATCCATGAACTCAACATTGACATTTTATTATCTTCCAAAATGCACAGTTCACATTGTGCGTTTTATGGGTCTGGGCGAAAGTATAATGCCCTCCATCCACCGTGATGAGATCATGCACGATGGCTGTGCAGCCCCCAGCAGGCACACGTCCTGTGCATAAGGAAGGCTGTATTTCTTTACATTTACGCTGTCACCAGGATCCTCTGTGCTCTGCAAATTCAGTGCCTGATTTTTACTTTTATTACAGGAACTCGAAATGCAGGCTCGCGCTCATGGACTTTCCCTTATTCCATCCACGGGTCTCTGCTCTCCAGATTTGGTGAATCGGATCATCAAGCAAGAGCCTGTTCTTGAGAACTGCAACCAAGACCTCCTTCAGCATCATGCAGACTTGACGTGCACAACCACTCTTGATCTCACGGATGGCACCATCACCTTCAACAACAGCCTTGGTTCGGGAACGGAGGGCAGCCAGGCCTACGGCGTCCCCACGAAAATGGGATCCAAACTGGAAGACATCCTGATGGACGATACGCTGTCTCCCGTTGGTGTAACTGACCCTCTCCTTTCATCGGTGTCCCCCGGGGCTTCCAAAACCAGCAGCCGGAGGAGCAGCATAAGCATGGAAGAGGCCGAGCATCCTTGTTAGCAAACCCGCCCTGCTCCGCGGCCCCACGGACTGCTTCCTCTCTTGATTAGTAGATTTCACAATTTACCTTGAAGGGGTTTTCTTGATAATTTTCCTTTAATATGAAAATTTTTTTCATGCTTTATCCATAGCCCAAGATATATTTTATTTTTAGAATTTTGTGAAACAGACTTGTATATTCTATTTTGCAACTACAATTGCCTCCAAAGTATTGTACAGCGAGTGTGCAGAATCTGTGAACTGAATCCACTGCAGACTTCAGTTTTCTGAGCAAGAGGATTTTGCATCAGAGAAATAAATGTCCATTTTTATTCAGGGGAAACTTGATTTGAGATTTTTATGCCTGTGACTTCCTTGGAAATGAAATGTAATGTTTAATTGAAAGAATGTAAAAAACAACCAAAAAAAAAAAAAAAAAAAAAAGAAAGAAAGAAAGAAAAAGAAAAGAAAGAAAAAAAGCAAGAGGAAGAAAAATCCTCCATACTAACCCTTTTTTCATTTTATAAATGTATTAATCCATGGGTACTGCCTTAAAGATACAGTACCTTTCTAGCATTAAGTCTTTTTACTGCAAACTATTTAAAGAAATACTATATTCTTTAAAAGACAAAAAAAAAAAAAAAAAATGAATTAAAACAAACAAAACTTCAGCCTTTTCATGGGGATTGTCTGATTAGAAATTGTAACTGATACCGTATTTGAAAGGAGTCAGACCCAGGCTCTGAAGTGCAGAGTCCAATCTTTCTCTACTTCACCTTGCACTGTTACAGGTTTCTTCATTGACAAGTGGGATTCAGTTTTTCATAAGATATATTTTATTTTGAAATGGAAGCAGATGTTCTCTCCAAACATTGAGGAGCACTGGAAGTTTGTTTTACTTTTTTTTTTTTTTTTTAATTTCTGCTTTTGATAAGAAAGCCAAACTAGGCGTATTCCTAATTGGCTTTACTGTTTTTATTTTTAAATTATGTGTTTTACTGTTCATTTGATTTGTACAGATTCTTTAATATCATCATTCTTTTCAATATGTTTGTATTAATTTGTAATAATATGCATCTTAAAATGGCAATTTTTCGATATTTTTACAACTCACCAATGGTTTTCTGCATTTTTTGTACACCCATGAAAGAAAACTTTTATGCAAGGTCTTGTGTTTAAAGAGAGCTTTGCAAATATTTTGTATATTACAGTCTCACTTGGAACTGTTTTTCAACACACTTAAGGCATAGCATTAATAGGTTAAAACCAGGCTTTCTAGAAAGAATAAACTTAGATATTTATTTTTAGGATATAAAAGTAGCAATATTCTTGGAAACTGATAACATTAATGTGTCCATGAGGGTCATTTAAATTGGGGTTTATTTCAGCACACTTGCTGAATTTTTTTTCTTTAAAGAGAGAAATACTGTATTTGGCAAATTACTGTTACTTGATAACCATGTTTTAACAAGCAGCAATGTTGTGAAGTTAGTTTCAGTGCATTATCTATTTGGGTAGTCTATGCAATAACATAGTGTACATGTATCACGCCTAGATGTTCTCTACAGATGCCATATAGTGTTATGAGCCAGGCTGTTGAATGGAATTTCTCAGTAGCAGCCAACCATTGAATAGCAAGTGGCATAAAGCTTATCCATTCAGAATGAAGTGCCTTACATATAGCAGTAGTCTTTGGACTAGCACTGACTGAACTGTAATGTAGGAGAAAGTTTCCAGATGGTATCTAGAGTCAAGAGATCATGTAGCATGGTGCCTATGTAGACGATATAAGAGCTTCCAATTTTCCTTCAGATATTTTTAATATTAAATATATTTTAGTGACAGAGTGCCAATTTCTTTCATCAGGAAACCTTATTCGGGAGGGTTTTAAAAAATGTTTAAATGTCAAACGTGAATTGATGATAGGTGGTGAAGGGTTCAGAGAGAAGGAGTGATTGTCGGATGTGTGAATGGGCGGTTTAGGTGAAAATAATCAACTGCGTAGTTCCCATGCACATTGGGCAATGAGAATCCTTGGAAATACCAATGATGCTATCAGTTTTATAGCTTTATTACTTAAGGAGGTAGGGAAAATTAGTTCCCATTCTTTCAACCTCCTTAACTGTATAGCTCTTTTCCTAGACTAGTGATGCAAATCTGCATGAACAGCTAACTGTACCATAGTGTTCATTGATACAATCATAGCATTGTCTATTTCTCTCTTCATATTTATGGGAGGAAAGGAGATGGATTCGAAAGTCAAAGATAGTGATGCTATGATGCTAGTTTTCCTTATCTGATTTTGAGAGTTTTTAAAACAATAAAGCAAGGTTGACTGACCCATGGCCAAGGGAGTATGGCCTCAGTTAACCTATAGAAAGCTTCGTTGAGAGAAAGTATGGCATCTTGTACCACTGCCCTGAGTCTTGCAACTCCTGACGTTGCCCTTGCCTGCTTCCTCATGCCCTTCTTCTTAAGAGACAATTTCTGAAAGTGGCAGGTAAGCAAGACCAGGAGAATGCTGCAAACTTGGGGTGGTTTTATTTATTTCTTTTTTTGCCAAATAGAGTGTGGAATCATTTTAGGGACTAGTTAAGCCAAGAGGCAGTGGTTTGGGCCTATTGTTTGTTAAGAAGCGAATGATCCACACTGCTCCCCCATCTCTGGGTGCAGAATTGGGACTCGGGGTTGGGTCTCCTTATGGAGTGACCAAAATGCCAGAATTGTCCACCTGCCTCTGGGTAAGGCAATTGAAATACCAAACCTTCTGACTTTGCCAAAAACCATACAACCAACCTGGTCCTACATAGGATGACAAAGTTCTTTCTGGTTGTTTTTAAACAATAAAGCAATAAGAACACATAAAATACATGGGAAGTTAAAGGATATAAAGTAAAGCACAAAGGAATGCACTTACTAATATTTTTGAAAAATGCACTGGGTAAAAGTTGATGTTGATAACAGTATAAAAAAATCCCTATTTCTTGATAAAAATGACAAATGACTGTCTCTTGCGGACGCTTGGTACTGTAATGTTAATAATAATCACCTGCTGTTGGATGCAGCAATAATTTCTGTGTGGTCCATAGCACTGTATATTATGGACCGATATTAATGTATCCAATGAAATAATTGAACTGTTGTTCTTGATAGCCTCATTAAAGCATTTGGTTTTTTCACATAGTGGTGGCCAGTTGTGTTCAGTTCATGTCAATTTCGAATGTTATTTGCCTTATCAAAAAATGATAGTGCACATTTTCATCTCATTTAATGAATAACAAATTGCATGAAAATTTTGAAAATGCCAGTAAGTACTTTTTTCTTGTTTTAAATGTTACTCTAAGATGTTACTTTTATTACTTTATGACTTGCACTTAGATGAACTATAATTATGCAGCTTTTTTTCCCCCCTCTGAATTTGGGGAGATTTTAAACTCCCAAATGCCAAGACTTCATTTTAGATATAGGAGTTTTATTTAAAATGTTTCAGTGAGAGGTGGCTTTGCAAAAAGAAAAATTGTCAGAGAAACCCTTGCATATTTACAGAAAAGATACTGAGTTTTAAAATACAAATTTGCAATAATGAAAGCTTAATATACCCAGGCTGCCAGCTCCTGCCTGTTTTTTCTTTTTAATATAGTACTTAAGAATCATTTGATAAATGTTGGATTTGAATTGGAAAGTGTCAGACAAAACATGTCTTTATTCCCTAGCTAGACCTTAAACTTCTGCCCTTTAAAAAAAAAAAAATTCAAGTTTAACCTCTGGAGAAAATGAGCAAGAAACTTCCTGTAACACTTCTGATCTGACTGTCAGCTTTTTCTTCAGTTTAATTTTTTTCTCAAATTGTAACATACAATAATCGAGGCCTTTCTTTTTCAGAGTTATTTGAATTATTTATTTTTCTGTTAGAAAATAGACTGTGATGTCTTAGAAACGTGTAAAAGTAGAAAGATGTTCTATGTGAATGAGAGAATTGTCTGGGTGAAATCAAAAGCAGGTAAGTTGAAAACTGGAACTTTTCATCTCCAGAGGGATTTGCAGGTCTCTCACCACCTTCACCCGAGTTTTTGTCCTGTTATTTGCCTAATAACAGTCACTTCATAGCCCTTGGATCCTTAAGGTCACTCACACAATTGTGTGTTACAGCAACATTACCTGAAGATTAGACATTTTGCTTATAGTTTGTATAAGTTTATGTCCACAGACTTACATTAAAAATAATTTTTTTAAGCCAATTCACTTTCAAAAAATTGTATCCATAAAAATGACAAGGCATGGTTTCTTCACTAAACTTCCTAGGTCTGAATCTTACCTCTGCCCATTTGCAGGTAGGTGATTTTGAGCAAGTTCCTCAGCCTCCATGGTCCTCAAGAGTAACTACACACTGGTCTTGAGAAGACCATTCAAATAAATATACTAGAATTTTTGCTTTGTGGCACAGGGCAAGTGCTCAGTAAATGGTAGCTGTTTTTCTATTACCATCGTCATCACATTCATTATTAAAATTAAAAGTAATTCCAGGGCCACCTAAAATCGTCATTTGTATCAGCTGTGCCATGCTCACCATATTTGGCAAAACATTGCATTAACCTAAGATTTGTGTGAGGTGGTAAGGTGACCAGAGCCACAGGCTACTGTGGAGAAAGGAAGCTTTCTCCCTGGAAGACCTGGGGTTAGGATATTTTTGAGAATTAATCGTAAACCCAATTTATCACATTGAAAAAGATCTTCAACACAAATGAGTTGGAATTGAAATTGTATTAAACCTATCTACTCTGTATGTATGTACTTCTGCCATGTGAATAATTACACTATTTCCAGAAAATATGCTTTGCTGAATCTTAAATCTCTATTATATTCCCCAGAGAATTAAACATTTTAATCTTTTGTGATATACACTGATGTTATGCAGCTAAGAGTGGTGTCTTAACTATATCCTATCTTCAGTTTCCTATCAATATTGAAATGTTTTTCAGCATTTTATTTTCAATTGTACTTGCATTTGATGACTTACTTGGAACACCATCTGAGAAGTTAATCTTCATAATCCAGCCAACATAAATGAACTGCTAGAATTACCCTGTTTTTATTTTTTTGTGTATGCCAAGATTTAATGCATAGCCAAGGAACATGAGGAGAGCTCATTTAAGAGGAGTGGTGTAAAGTTAGATTTTCATTATATTTAGAAAGAAGTGGCAATGATCTCTTAATTCTATCTGAGGCTCAATAGCAGTGGCTCTGTGTCTTCACCCGTAATAACGTGAATCCATAATACACATCTCGTGCTGAGTGTAAATGAAGAAGATTCCATTATCTCAGTTTTCCCAAGAGGCATGTTACCCAGCCTCCTACTCCCACCCAAAAGGAAAGAATTTATCTGTCATGTTAAAATTGTCAAGGCTTTCTATATACATAAAATTTAGACGTGGTTAATTGTATTTGTTTTTAATATTTGTGGGCCTTTTGAGCCTATTACCTATACCAGATATACTGGAAAGTAACATGAGTGTAGATAAAACAAAATAAATCTCAGCAATCCGTCTAAATGGTAAAGACAGTTTGCTTCTGAAAGATTTGCATTTAAAATTTCTAATTATGGAGTCAGCTGAAGATGTATCCAAATGGGTGCAATTGTCACTCAAAATTCCTTACATATTATTCAGACAGCAAAATCTGTGTAGATAGAAACCACGAAACTAGTGTTTCCCAGACGTCGCTTTATGGAGCTAACTTCCCCAAACTGTTCCAGAAGTTGCTTTGAAGAAAGGGGATTCAGAGTTGGGGCTGGAATGGGAAGAAGTTTGATGTCATTAATTTTGAGAAAGTTAATTTTGGGAAACCCTGGGCTAAAGAAATTTGAACAGTTGTCTCTACTTCTAGACTTTTCCTTCATATTCTAAATTATGCTACTGTGTCTTGAGAGTTTTCAGGGGGACTGGTATGTGATGTTTCCCAATCCTATCTGGCCATAGGACTCCATGTGTATGTGTATGTGTGTTAAGGTGCCTGTTAATGGTTCCAAAGAACATAGTTTGGGAAATTCTGGGGATTTTACAGAAATTATATAAACTTGATGAATGTAATTTCTTTTATTTCCCTAAGGTAAATATAATTACATTTGTTTATGATTCTCTAGGTAAAAGTCATTGTCATTAAAAAATTATTATTCCTGAGAAAACAAATTAGCTTAGGTTTTCATCTCCAACAAAAATACAAAATTCAGAGGCAAAGGAAACCTTTGCCATTAAAAAATTACTACTCTTGAATTTAAAAAGTAACATGTTTTTCAATGAAAATCTAAATTTTAGTTATGCACACTTTCAGTGGACCTTTTCTATGAATGGTACAATAAAATATCTTTTTTATTGAAAGTCTCTTACCCCATTAAATATGGGTGGACAACCTAATGTTTAGGAAATAGAATGGAGATCTTGGCTACAGCATAAGTGGCTTATAATTTTAGATCCTACTCCCTGGTTTGTGGTAGAATACACTGGGAAGAATTGTGTGTGTTCACAGCCATAGTCTTATCAATGACTCCTTTTTAACACAGGCAAGTCCTAACAGATATACCACGTTAAATCTCAAAAGTTTAGTTGTTAATGGGTTGTAGGTCAACCCACAAAAGCTACATTAATCATTATATACCTGCAGTATATTTTAGAACTTACTAAGACCCTTCTAGAATTTAAGCACCCTGTATTTGCTCAAGGGAAAACACACTAGCATACCTTTTCTACTCCTTACAGATGAGAACAGAGATTTTTTTTTTTTATTTAATGTCTTTTTCAAAACATATTTTCCCAGCTCATGCCCTTTGCCTAAGAATAAATGGTGAACAGAAGAATTTCACTCCAGTGAAATGGAGGAATTTATTAGCTCAAATGGTAAATGTAACCTCAGGAATGCCTGTGTTGAGAGGCTCAAGCAAGGCATTTGATCTGCTTGTCCCTTAATTTTCTTGGCTCTGTCCTCCTCTTTGCAGGTGGAGGCAATTCCCTCTAGCACAGTGGTTCTTAACCTTCCTAATGCCGTGAGCCTTTAATACAGTTCCCGTGGGCCACAACCCACAGGTTGAGAACCATTGCTCTAGCAGTTTCAAGGTCCAGTAGGAGGCCAGCACCTCATTCCAGTTGCATTGGCAAAGTCCCTGTATCAGTTCTGATCAGGCCTAACTGGGTATGATCACCATGGCCCAAAGATGGAACACGCCAGCTTGCGAGAGCTGGGTCACATGCCTACTCCACTAGATTCATTCAGCATCTTCCACAAACTTGTAGACCAAGAGAAAAGGAGGTGGGACCCACCCAGATTCCAAAGGGAAGCATGGCTCCCAAAAGGGGCCAGAGGCTTCTGGATGCTTCAGGCACACATTGTTGTAAATGGTAAGAGGACTGGACAAACTGTACCCTTACCTAACTTTTGTCCCTTCCACATACATCAATGTGGGACTTGTCCTTCCTCTGCCCTTAACCCCAGACTGATGGAAAGAGGGATAGGAAGGTATTAAATCCCCATAGCTGTATGTCCCGTCTCCTCATCTTTTCATGGCTAGTTTTTCATAAACAACTCTGCACCTCTCACCCCCTACTCAATCCTCTATCAAATGGAGATGTGAAGACCCAAGCTTTGCAATAAAATAGAGCCATGAGCCACATAACAGGCACATATAAGATGGTTATCCCAGAAGATTACAATGGAGCTGAAAAATTTCTATCATCACCCAATGACATTGCAGCTGTTGTAATGATTTAGCGCTATCTATATATTACTCTTGCGTTTGTGGGGATGCTGGTGCAAACAAACTACTGCATTGCCTATTCTATAAAAGCCTGGTACATACAATTATATAAAGGCAATAAATAATGTTACAGATTTATCAGATTTACGAATTTCCTATTGTATTTATAATTATTTTAAAGTGTGCTTATTAAAAAAAAAAAAAAGTAAAATGGGGCAGAACCTGTGGCTGAAAGGAGTAGGGCACCGTCCCCATATGCCAGAGGAGGTGGCAGGTTCAAACCCAGCCCCAGCCAAAAACTGCAAAAAAAAGTAAAACGGTCTCAGGCAGGTCCTTTAGGTGGTGTTCCAGAAGAAGGCATTGTTATCCAGGAGATGACAGCTCCATTTGCATTACTGGCCCTGAAGACCTTCCAGTGGGACAAGGCTTAGAGGGGAAGACAGTAATGTTGGTAATCCTGACCCTGTGGACGTTTAGGCTAATGGGCATGTTTATGTCTTTGTTTTTAATAAAACTTCTACAAAGTAATAAAAAATAAAAAAAAATTAAAACTAGAAAAGGCTTACAGAATAAGGACATAAAAGAAATATTTTGCACAGTAGTACAACATGTTTGTGTTTCATGGTAAGCATTATTACAAAAGTCAAAAAGTTAAAAAACATCAAACAATTTATGAAGTAAAAAAATAGTAAGACAAACTTATTCCTAAAGAAAGAAAATATGTTTTTTGTTGTGTTTTTTTTAAGAGACAGTCTCACACCCTCAATAGAGTGCTGTAGCATCACAGCTCACAGCAACCTCCAACTCCTGGGTTTAGGCGATTGTCTTGCCTCAGCCTCCCTAGTAGCTGGGACTATAGGCACTGCCACAATGCCCAGCTATTTTTTTGTTACAGTTTGGCTGGAGTTGGGTTTGAACCCACCACCCTTGTTTTATGGGGCTGGCACCCTACTCACTGAGCCACAGGTACCACCCACGTTTGTTTTTTGTTGTTTTTTTTTTTTTTTTTGAGACAGAGTCTCACTATGTTGCCCTCAGTAGAGTGCTGTGGCATCACAGCTCACAGCAACCTCAAACTCCTGGGCCCAAGCAATTCTCTTGCCTCAGCCTCCCAATTAGCTGGGACTACAGGTGCCCACCACAATGCCTGCCTAGCATAGACTATGTTTTTAAAGTCTGCAATGTCTGAGGCCTTCATACTCACTCCTTTCTCACTCACTGACTCATCCAGAACAACTTCCAGTCCTGTTAGCTCCATTCATGGGCAGGGCCCTACACAGGTGTACCATTTTTAAAATCTGCCACATTTTTATAGTACCTTTTCTATGTTAGACATGTTTACACACACAAACACTTAGCATTGCATTACAGCTGCCTACAGTAGTCAGGACAGTCACATGTGCTGTACTGGGCTATAGCTTGGAAGCAAAAGGCTACAGCAGTAGCCTAGACATGTAATAGGCTACATGACACAATGACAAAATTACTCAATGACACGTTTCTCAGAATGTGTCACCCCCATTGTTGTTAAGCAATGCAGGACTGTTTTCAGAGCGTTCACCATTCTTAGCCAGATTCTCCCTATCAATGGCAAAATGGCTGGCTGATGGCACTAAGCATGCCCTTGCAGTTTATCAACCAGCCTAAAAAGAGAGTATTTCTCTCCTCCCAGAGTCTCACTGGCACAGAGTGGCCAGTGGGATCTCACTCTGTTCCCAGGCTGGAGTACAGTAACATAACCACAGCTCTTGCAGCCTCGATCTCCTGGGCTCAAGATATCTTCTCGAGTAGCTGGGACTATAAACACACACCACCACACCCAATTAATGTTTTTATTTCTATATTTTGTAGAGATAGGGTGTCACTATTTTACCCAGCTGGTCTCAAACTTCTAACCTCAAATAATCCTCCTGCCTTGGCCTCCCAAAGTGTGAGATTATAGACATGAGCCGCCATGCTCAACCCTTTTCTCTTAAACCAAGTTGAACTGATCCCTTGTCTCTTGCACATAAAATATTCATATTCATGATCAGTAGACAAGGGCTGGCAAGGTCTGCCACAATATTGTCAAAAGAAGATAGTCTTAGTTAAAGAATCCTAGATAAAAGTATTAGACTAGGAGAATCTGTTGGCGAGGACTGTGGAAATGTTTGTTTATAAGCAACATATTATCACATCTCACTTACATGAATTTGTGGAAGAATAAAACTTCCATATGGATTAACTTACAGGTAAGTGAACTTATCTCTTCAAATGGTCAATATTTTAGCTTCACTATTTTTGATAATAGGCTTTCTAAAGTGTATTATTTTCAGCCTCTTCAAACAAAATAATGAATACGATTTTACCTGTGCTTGCTGGCACAGGGTCATCTTTAAGATCATTATTACAATGAGCAGTGATACAGTGGTGTCTCTGGGTGCTGCAGAGGTGTAATGAAGGTTTTAGTCCCTAGATTAAGAGGCCCTAGAGAGCAGCATTTTACTGTCTCTTTTCCTCCCAAACCATTTCAAATTCACTGCTGCAACTCTGCTGTGAGCTCTGGAGAACTGCTAATCCAGTTCAGTCATTAACAGTTAACTGAATTATGTCTGGTAAGAGGAAAAATATGCCCTATGTAAATGTCTGGGCATTCCTCTGTGTGAGCAATGGATAAGCTTTTAGTGCTTTGATTCGGGCTATGCAGAAACTTTTCCTCCCCTATTTTCCTATTTTCCCAATGGACTTCGGCTAATAGAAGTTGCTGAATGTGTGACCTAGTTAAAGAAAGTTTGCTATAATTAGAAACAGGTCAAATTCCTTAAGGGTCAGAGGATTCTGTTTTGTTGAGCTACTTGAAAGCCATTCTTTCTCTACTTTGTAGGAATTCTACTTAGTTAGTACAACTCAGTCTAGGACAGTGTTTGACAAATTTTTCTATAAAAAGCCAAAAAGTAATTACTTAGACTTTGCAAACTGAGACGCAAAAATCAAAGATATTTATTTTGTTTTAGTGCTTGCATAACAAGAGAAAATAAATTTTTATGTGATTTTCAACAGTGACATTCAAAGTATAATTATAAAAACTAATATAATTTTTGTAACATAGATCTACTTCTCATTGAGAAGAATGGATTTCTTATTAGGGGTAATACATTTTACTTACTTGGGGTTCAAAGTTAGGGTTTCCAAGCCTTGAAATGATTGGGAATATTAATGTGTAAAAGCCACTCTTAACTCTCAGGTTGTTCAAGAACAAGTGGTAGACTCAGATTTGGCCTCTAAAGCAAATCTCTAGACTGTTGCAGAGAGTAATAAATCTCCCCTGGTATCTGTTTTCTTCCTTTTAGCAACAGAGTGCTCTGAATTTTAGCTCAGCGCATGGCCACACTGCTGGGTTTATATTTCTCAGCCTCCCTTGTAACTAGGTGTGACCACATCATTAAATTCTGCATAATGGTGGGATGTGAGCATCTCCAATTTTACTTCCTACTAGCTAGATGCTGAAACTGCTCTTTGGGCCCTGAGACACATGCCCTATGTTGAACATTCACCTTGCATCTCTGGAAAAACAGAGAAGCAATGATCTTATTTAAGGCATGCATTTTGGATCTTTTGTTAATAACAGTTTAGCCATGATGACAAATCCATTATATTCTTTACATTTACCAGTAAAAATTTTTCTCCTTTTCATCCTTCTCCTTTTTCCTGGCTCTTTAGCCTTTTCTTCAATGGTATTAATTCCAAATTTTCACTTTTTCTGACTGGTCTTACAACTCAGATAATCTACATTAAGGAGGTTTTCTCTGCTTAAGCAAAAACAAATGAAAGCCCCCTTTGTAGCTTGGATAAGAACAGTTGCAATAGAATTTAAAAGCTATCTAAGGATTTTGTTTGTTAACAAAGCTAATGAGTTGTAGTTGTTCTTCTGTAATGATGAGAAGTCAAAAACATGAGATAAGTATCTTATTTTGGGTAGTGAAATCTGCAGGCAGATTTTCTCAGTTTATTGAGATTATTACAATAGTAATATAATGTTATTTAATATTTATTTATTTTGTTATCACATGAAATTTTTCCTTTTTTTTTGTCTTTTTTTGGGACAGAGTATCAAGCTGTCGCTGTGGGTAGAGTGCCATGGTGTCACAGCACACAGTATCCTCCATCTCAGGCTCCAGTGATCCTCTTGCCTCAGTTTTTCTATTTTTAGTGGAGATAGGGTCTCGCTTTTGCTCAGGCTGATCTCAAACTCATAAGCTCAAGCGATCCACCTGCCTCAGCCTTGCAGAGTGCTAGGATTACAGGAGTGAGCCACTGTGCCCGGCCTGAATTTTTCCTTTAATCTTCTCTAGTTTAAGATGAGGAACTGCAGCCAGGCACGGTGGCTCACACCTATAACCCCACCACTCTGGGAGGCCAAGGCAGGAGGACCACTTGAACTCAGGAGTTTGAAACCAGCCTGAGCAAGAGGGAGACCCAGTCTCTTTTAAAAACAGAAAAATTAGCAGTGTCTTATGGTAGGCAGTTCCAGCTACTTCAAAGGCTGAAAAAAGGATTGCTTGGACCCAGGAGTATTGAGGTTGCTGTGAGCTAGGCTGAGGCCATGGGAGTGAGATTTTGTCTCAAAAAAAAAAAAAAAAGAAAGAAAGAAAAGGAAGGAAGGAAGGAAGGAAAAAGAAAAAGATGGGGGTCTGCTGACTATAGAGTTTTATATATACAAATTATACAAAATTAAAAATTATGTCAAAAAAAACAAAATAAGCAGGAATGCTGTTGTCTGTGCTGTGATTTATTTCTATAGTGGCAGAAAAGATGGCTATAATGGTATTTTAAACATTGTTTTCTGACTATGGATACGTGATAACTTACTACAGTCAGATCCCTGCCCCTTGAAGTCTGACATTGCTCCAGAAACCTGGTGTGTAAGAAGAATCCCACCCTAGCAATGTTTAACATGACCGTAGCTTTCCACTTTTTTCTCTCTAATCTCCACCTTCTAATAGTGTTGCTGAGTATGAAGTGGCAGGAGCAATCTTTCTCTGCTATCAAAAAAAATCTAGCTCAAGAGAGAAAAACCACTGTTTCCACATTGTCACTTTACTGAAGCCACTTCCACGGCTGGTATTACTAATTAGCGGCCCCGTCTGTCTCTGGTCTGGACATGGCTTCATGATTCACAAAGGAATGTTCTCAACAGCCACAGCTGATGGATCACAGTTGTTTCTGAAAGTGAAACCTATTTAACAGCTCTAATCTACTTGGTAAAAAAGGCATGCATTCAGGAAAATGTATCTGGTTCACAAAGTGTCTTACCAAATACGGTGCTAGTAAGGTGTGTCATCTGGCACAGTATCAGGACTGCAGATAGGTTGCTTCTCCCAACACTCCTAACCCCAAAATATGTGCCACTTTCTTTTTTTTTTAAGATAGTGTCTCATTCTGTTGCCTTGGTTCGGGTGCTATGGCATCATCATAGCTCACAACAATCTCAAACTCTTGAGCTCAAGAGATCCTCTTGCCTCAGCCTCCTGAGTAGTTGGGACTATAAGCTTGTGCCACCATGCTCAGCCAGTTTTTCTACTTTACACTTGATCTTAGTCAGAAGGCTGAGAAAAGATTAGTTTTTGTATTTTTAGAAGAGACAAGATGTGGCTCTTCCTCAGATTGGTCCCGAACACCTGAACTCAAGCAATCCAGCTGCCAGATTACAAGCGTGAGCCAGCGTGCCCAGCCTACATGGCGCATTGTAAAACTCCATCTGTCCTAGGTAGCATTCCTACATTAGATCTATAAATGTGGAAGAACACAGTTACTTCTCAGTCTGGATCCAGGGCATTTCAATACCAGTTACTCATATGCCTTTTCAATTTTGTGTTCATGGTATTTAACTAAAAACCTGACACTTGACAGGTTCTCAATAAATATTTGAATGAATGAGTAAATGAATGATCATGTGTTGATTTTAGTAAAATTTATTGACTACTGTAATAGCCTCCATTCCTAAGTACATTTACCTATTAACTATAATAGCCTCTGTTTGTAAGTGCAAGTTGTACAGAAGTCGGATGTTTGTACCTCCGTTTGTAAGTAAGAGTCATATGGATGTTTATAACTCAGGGATTTACTGTACCTGTTATGTTCTTAGTAGAGTTCCAAAATTTGGAGAGCAATTAGAAGCACCTATTCCAATGATTCACAAAGCGTAGTTATTATAAAATGTACTAAGTAGTGTAAAAAACTTTTATTTAATGAGGCAAAAATAGGTGTTTAATATAGTAGAAAGGAAAAATCTTATTATTGGGAAAATGTGTAGGGCCGGTTCTTGAGTGTGAAGACACATACGCATATGAAAAACAAGGTGTAAGATTCTCTTGTTTGTGCACGTGGGCTATGTGTTATGAGATATAAAGAAATGCTCATCAGGCCGGGCACAGTGGCTCTCGCCTGTAATCCCAAAACTCTGGGAGGCTGAGGAGGATGGATTGCCTGAGCTCAGGAGTTCAAGACCAGCCTGAACTAGAGTAAGACCTGTCTCTAAAAATAGCCAGGCATTGTGGTGGGTGCCTGTAGTCCCAGCTACACGGGAGACTGAGGCCAGAGAATCTCTTGAGCTCAAGAGTTTGAGGTTGCTGTGAGCTATGACACCATGGCACTTTATGCAGGGCAACAAAGTGACACTCTATCTCTAGAAAAAAAAAAAAAGGAAAGAAAAAGAAATGCTCATTACTTTGCAGATAAACAAAAGGACCCAGAGAGGTTAACTGGCATCTCTACCATCACACAGCTCTTTCTTGGAACTAGTCCAAACCTTGTTTCCTGAGTTTGTGTTGACTGAGACCAGCAAGAGAGATGGCAGCAGAATGACTTTAAAATAGAGTGTATTCATCTTACAAGGGTACATGTGAAACTTAGTAAATGTAGAATATAA
>CAUYPK010108347.1:0-16627 GCA_963574355.1 Loris lydekkerianus | reverse complement strand
TAAATGTAGAATGTAAATGTCTTAGCAAAATAACTAAGAAAATGCCAGGAAAGCTATGTTAACCAGTGTGATGAAAATGTGTCAAACAGTCTATGAACCAAGTGTATGGTGCCCCACAATCATATTAATGTACACAGCTATAATTTAATAAAAAAAAAAGAAACATTCGGTAAAAAATATGTATGTATACATCTTTTTTAATATCTTAGAAGGAAAAAGAAATGCTTATTGAGCACATAGATTCAAAGAGAAAAGTTAGAAAGTATAATATTTATAGTTGAGTTAGTTACTACTGATTACTGTGCCAGATATTATAATCCAAAATAAATTAATGTAAGGAAGAATTGGCTTATTGAGAGCAAAAAAAGTAAAAGAACAGAATAAGTCTGAAATTGAGGGCTTCCAGGTTTAGGAAAGTCAACTGCTTCTAGAATCTGAACACTGAGAGAAAATATTGAAAATTGCTTTAAGCAAAAAAAGGGAATTGCAACTTATCAATTAAATAAAGAGATTTAGCCTTCAGACGAAAGGCATTTATTTCACACTGAAACATTGTTTTGGATGGCCTCAAAGTAACCACCAATAAATTGAAAGAGAAAGCTAAGAGGGTGAGATGCAAAGAAATAAATCGAGCTTGTTAATAATTTCTAGACTATAACTTGGAAGGTTATTATTGGTGTTTAGAAGTAATGAGAAGCAAATAAATCAAAATGTCACAAATTTTCAATCAAATTTATATACCCAAAGGCATGAGTCTAACTTGCTAAATCTTTTGTCTTTTCAGATCCTAAAAGAAGTTGAAAAGTCAAGAAACAGATACTGAAACATATAGTCTCCAAGGGACCAACTTCTCATATAGTGTGGAGCACATCAGGTGAGAAAGAACCTCTTGCTGGAAGCATGAGTAAAGAGCAGGGCATTAGGAAAACCCAGCTGAGAAAAGAGTGCGTCTAGGAAGTGACTTCTCACCTCTCAGAGCAGGAGGTCTTTACCTTAATTGCTTCGCTTTGGATCAATGAGCTGGATCTGGACCTAGCTCTAGACCCAGGAGTTTGTGTGCCTCCCAGTATTCCTTTTTTTTTTTTATATAGGAGTTTTTTTGACATTGTTATTTTATATAGGTCCACCATTCTGCCCAGCATGTATAAGTGACAATGGCTGCTTGTTTTTTGGTTCATAGATTGCTGTACCAAAGGAACCATAAAAGGCCACAATGGAAAGGACTATAAATCTCCAGGAGACCTTGTACCCTCATCTAAATGTAATGTATTCTATGTGTGGGGAAAAATATATATTTGTGTATTTTGTAGGCAGAAGAAAATATTCCTGTTGAAATAGCCAACTGTTCATTGAAAATGCATGCTGCTCTCCCTTCTGTAATATGATGGTGCCATTAGTAAGTAATTGGCCAACCAGGTGCTGGTTTTTCCTGATCCCCTTGCAGCTATGTCTATTAATATTCACTAATTTTCCCCTTTCTGCTAGTTGGAAGCAGTGTATTTCAAGGTCCCATGAGAGTCTAAGATTATAAGATGAAAGAGGAAACTTGATCCTTAAGTAACAACAAAGAGGAAAGCTGACCATAAACCTGTAACACCCTCCCTGGAGTTACAGATGAGTCTTAAATATAATTTTATTTTGCTGTCACAATTTTGGAGTTTATAAAGGTAACTATCATTATCCTAATAAATACTCTTATAATAAGGAGATGGTTCTGTTGATATTCATTCAAAGCTTAGTGTGTACTATCTGAAAATTATACTTGTTTTATGCAATTTCCTCAATAAGTAAATCAATTTTCTGTGTATACATTTGAAATTTTTATCGGATTAAATTTATAATACAACAAATAATCTTGAAAGTTTTTGCCCTCATTAAAAAGTGAATCCAAAACCTTATCAATTTGGAAATTTTTGATCATTATAAAGTTTTAAACACTTTAGATAGGTCCATGATTGAATTTGTAAGGTAAATTAAGTACTTAGGTTGCATTTTGGATTAGAATGGAGGCCTCCAGAAGGCAGGAATATTTTCTTTTTATGTTGCTTTTAAATCTCATTTTATGCTCCACTATGACAGATTTAGGGAGTAAGTACAAAGATTTACTAAATAATTTGGTTGATAATATGCAGGTCACTACAAAAGTTTTGAGATACACTGTGTTAGGTCCATTATTTCACTTCCAAGAAACACAGTTGACAGCATCCTTTCTGATTCACCCATGCAAGTTTCAACTTGCTCAGCTTATTGGTGTTACTGAGAGGTCTTCATTTGTTTCCTCCTGTGTGGATTTTATGTTTTTTTTTTTTTTTTTTTTTTTTGTGTGTGTGTGTGTGTGTATCTCAAAACTTTCATAATGACCTATATAATGTTTCTATGTTACATTCAATCATTATGACAAAGATTTAAAAAATGTTATTTTTGTTCTTAATAAGAGGCACTAAATTGTTTCAAGATGATACTGGGATAATTTATCTATAGTTAATGGTTTATCTATGCATGATGATTTTTACCCCAATTGCTTGTAAAGACAATTATCTTCCTAAAACTAGAAGAAGGCCAAATACCTTTAACATTTGCCTTACTTATTTGTATGACTAAAAAAAAAAATTACTGGAGTAATAACCTCCTTCCATTTGAAATCATCTATCTTGACCCTAAAGCTAGGTCAGTTTCTTTAAGTCAAACCACTAAGAATCTGGCTGAAGGGAAAAATGTCAATTTTGGTTCAATATCCAGCAAGGCTTGGCAGTCAAGCAGAACAAAACATAACAATATAAAAGCTGAATGTTGGTTTTTATTTTTTTCTTCTTTGGTTGAATATGATTATAGTAAAATACTGAATTCATGTTATATATTAAAAGGTGGTGATGCACACATGGGATTCTGACAAGCACTTATTTGTTTTTAATTTTTATCCTTTCCTTATGGTGCTTAAGAACTAAGATTCTCTCAGTTTCTGAAAATAAAATTTGCGGGTGACCCATTATTTACCTCAGTAACTTCAAATAAATCACTGCTTGGTATTTTGTTTGTTGTTTGAAATGTTTTTATTTTTTGTAAATTATAATAACCACATATTCTCATTTTAATATTTGGTATTTCATATAAAAGTCTGTTATACCCTAAGCTCCATGAAAGAATAGATTATACCATTCATCTTTTATGCCATCATCATATCTGAGTGACATAGGAATGCTGTTCAAATACAGTACTTTCTTTCTTTTCTTTTCTTTTCTTTTCTTTCTTTCTTTCTTTTTTTTTTTTTTTTTTTTGAGACAGAGTCACCATGTCATTCTTAGTAGAGTGGCATCACAGCTTACAGCAGCCTTAAACTCTTTGGCTTAAATGATTCTTTTGCCTCAGCCTCCCAAGCAGCTAGGACCACAGGTACCTGCCACACACCCCCAGCTGTTTTTTTTTGTTGCAGCTCTCATTGTTTTTTAGCTGGC
This sequence comes from Loris lydekkerianus, assembly GCA_963574355.1. Lineage (NCBI taxonomy): Eukaryota > Metazoa > Chordata > Mammalia > Primates > Lorisidae > Loris > Loris lydekkerianus. The sequence continues at coordinate 13,175 of CAUYPK010108347.1, read as the reverse complement.
CTGGGCCAGGCTTGAACCTGCCAGCCTCAGGGTATATGGTTGGCACCTTACCCACTGAGCTACAGGTGCCGCTCCAAATGCAGTACCTTCAAAAGCAGCATTAGTGGCTCATGTCTACTTGTTTTCACAGAATTCCAAGTAGGAAACAACTATGAAAAATTTTAACAATAATTACTCTTTTCTACTAGTGGCATAGGTTCTACCAGTATGCAAGCAGCAAGAGAACTTTCATCTCACTCGAGAATCATTTTATAAGTGAAATAATAATTTACTTAATATTACCCCAGCAGTTTAGAAATGTTCATATGCCTTAGAGAATCTGTAGAATAAAAACTACCAAAACTACCCTCAGTTTCATAAACTGTCTTTAAGAATAAAAATAGAGATGCTAAGGGTGTTATCAAAAATGCTCCCACCGCAGCCAATTCTCAGAATTGTATATTGTTACAGAAAAATAACTCTAAAAAATGAGAGAAAAGTTACTATAACTTGCCTTGAAAAGAGGTAAGAGAAATATTCCCCAGGAGTTTAAATGATCTTGGCTAAAAGGAAATGGAGTTAAAAAGAAAAGAAAGTGGAGGGGATATCCAAGAAGAGTGAATGAGGATTGGAACAAAATACATTTGTCCACGTTCCAGACAGGTTCAGTTACGTGAAAAAAGACCTTTCCGTGCTGGAAAGGAACAAAGAAGCGATACAGAGCAGCACAGGAGGGAGGACCTCCCTAGGATAGTGGTTGTACTAGAAGCTATTAGTTCATAACTGATTTTTCTTTCATGGTATCCAGCTCCAATCTCATTCCCATGCCCCTCTGTTCCTCATATGCTAATGGTCGAATTCGTCTAATCGAATGTAGGTATCTCATCTTGGTGGATATGCACCACAGTCCTAACCAAGAAAACATGAGGAAGCATCTGCTTTGAGAACTCTTCTAGACCTAAGAAACAAATAGCACATGTTTTAACTGAGTATCATGTTTCCTAACAGGATCCCTAGAACTTTAGTCGACATCTTATGAGCACAGAGGTAGATAAGAGGAACCAGGACCTCTATGATATTGTTAAACTACTTAGGCAACCAATTGTCCTAACTCTGTATTTTTAAGTGAAATAATACATTCCTCCATCAGATAATCTATATATAGTTGTTTTTCTGTTACTTGTTCTATTTAAGTAGACAGCATTAATCAATGGGAATTCTGAGAAGGTAATGGTAGTGATTGGAAGGCTGGGAAGACACTGAGTATAGTTATTAGAAATAAAATTATGAACTCAATAATTTAGAGATAATAGACATTGAAAATTTATTGAGTAAAAAAGAAAGAAACAGAGAAAGACAGCAAAGAGAACAAATAGAAATGTGGAATGTTTTAAACTGTGTTTACTTTATGAATAATACAAGTGAAAGAACTCAATGAGAGTTGAAAGAATTTAGATTAAGTTTCCAGAAATGCCTTTACTACACATAGACTCCTTCAAGACCTCTTGCTACACTCCCAGATTAATTACAATGTAACAATTGGAAAACCATTTGTAACCAAAGGAGACAGAAATTAAAGGTAACCCCATACATGAACCTCCATTTGAAGAAATGTTTGGAGACGAATTTGGAACGAGGTTGCATCTTAACAAAAAATCAATTACTAAAAAAAAATCTGTCATATAGAAAATAATTAATGTGAAGAATTATTATTTGGAGGTATCAAAAGTCTCCATTTTTCTCTGAATTTTCTCCTAATGAGGAGGAATATGCAAGAGGATTCTGAGGGAGATTAGATTTATATCTGTTTTCAAGAAAGATACTTCTCCTTGGACAATGGGGAGGTTCATCTGATTGTGGAAACCTAAGTCCTACTGAAGTAGTGAAGGAGGCTAGGAAATCATTGCTTTTTTTGTTTTTTTGTTTGTTTGTTTTTGCTTGCTTTAAGTGTGCATAGCATTTTTCTTTAAAAAGGCAGAACTCAGAACTTGCTGTCAAAATGTAAACAAGAATTTCAAAAGACTAGGAAAGCATGAATGGCAGATGAACATACCATCCAAAACTGATATATCTATGAGGAAAGAGTGACTATGGTCATATGTTTAGATGCCTCATAATTATAATGAATTGTAATTCAAATCCATTATAATTTAGATGCCTCATAATTATAATGAATTATAATTCAAATCCATTATAATTTTAGGATTATGTCAATCCTTAAAATCCATAGGTAGCAGTTGGGAGTGGGGAGGTGGGGCAATCTCAAGGTTTAATTTTCCTATATTGTAGTCTGAGGGGTTTAATAGCCAAATGTCTGTAACAATACTACTTATGTCCATTGCAAGTGAATTAGTGAGTGGAACTCTCAGTTAGAAACCTGGGCTGGGTCTGGGAGCCACCCACAGAAGTGAGAATCCCACTAACTATCCTGAAGATGTCCCTGCTGTAAACCTCTTTCATGTAAAACTGCTTCATTTTGTAGCTTCCCACATTCACATCATGTCTCAGACTAGAAATTCATTAGTCACTCTTGCTCCCTGATGGCTGCTAACTTTGAGTCTACCTTTAATTTCTCAGCCATGATTAGTTTCAACAGTCAGGATCCAGGCTGGTAATAGAAAGGATGTTGTTGTTGTTGTTGTTGTTGTTGTTTTGAGACAGAGTCTCAAGCTGTCATCCTGGGTAGAGTGCTGTGGTGTAACAGCTCACAGAAAACTCAAACTCTTGGTCTTAAGCAATTCTCTTGCCTCAACCTCCCAAATAGGTGGCACTACAGGCACCTGCCACAATGCCGGCTAATGTTTTGCAGCAGTTGTCATTGTTGTTTAGCTGGCCCGGGCCAGGCTCGAACCCACCAGCCTGGTTTTATGTGGCTGGTTCCCTACTCACTGAGCTATGGGCACTGAGCTGGGAAGGGGTTTTTAACTATTAAACACTATCAATCACTCTGGTGTGAATTTAATTTCTGAAACTCAAGCTTCCTTCTCCTGCCTCTTGGCGATGGCCTAGTCTTGTAGAAAATAAAGACAATACAGTTTTTCCTCATATTGACATGGGGTCATAGATTCTCAAACAAATTCTACAAATCACTGTGCCATTCACTCTCTGCCAGTCAAAAAGTCTGTCCTACATAGAAAAAAAGGTAAATGATATTGTTGGGAAATATTTCATTTCTGCTGTTTCATTTAACATAGGAGATTCTCCCTGTCCTCAATTTAGCCATCTAACATAGTTCTTGCAAACTAAGGTTTTATACATGGTATCCCAAGCCCCCCAAACATAATTTTCATAAATCTTTTAACTCCAACTGTGGTACCTTCATCAAAATGTTTATTTTCCTTTGCTCTGTTTTTCTAATAATAGCCATGTTTAATATTAATCAATCCTCTCTCAATATTTCTGCAACAGTTTCACATTCATGGTGAAATGTACTCTTGTCTCAAGTCTAGTGTGATGGTTTTAATTTAAAAGGAAGCTGAGGGCCATACCTCAAAACTAAAATTGTAGATGAGCTTCACTTCCACTCCTACGGCATTCATTAGACCTAGATGCTACATGATTTAGTACTGACGCAATGTCATCTTCAAAAATGCATTTCAGCAAATGAAGGCAAATATGATGATGGAATGTTATTCTTTACCCTTGTGTTCTGAAAGACCTTGAAGGTAATCTAAATATATCTTGCACAACATCAAGTCTTTAAATAGTATTTCCTTTGTTACCCTAGTCCCTGATGGACTTTAGGCTATGCTATTCCAAATATGGTAACTTGGCATTTGACGAAACAGCACAGGTATGTGGGTCATGCTCTGACCTTAATTTACCCCTCACGCAGACCATGAAAGAATTTTCTGAACTTTCTCTGATATGGATCATAAGACATCATGTGAGAGTTTCCATTCCATACCCTAAGGAAACAAATGTCCTTTTCTTTGGAGATACAGGAACACAGAGAAGAATTTGAACAAACAGGCCTTGCTAAGTTCCCCTTTATTTATTACCATTAATCATATCCCCCTTTATCTAATCATACCTTTCCACAATTATTCACTTCATGAAAATTAGCAGAAAAATACATGGATTTCTCTGGGAGTGTTTTTGTATCTTTATTTTTTGAAGGTTCTTGTGTTATATAAAATTAGAAATAAATATGTTTGTATATTTTTCCTCTTGTTTATGTGTCTTTTATTATAGGTGCCTCAGTCACAATCCTAGCAAATAAGTGAGAAAAAAGATTTTTCTTCTCTTCTATCTCCACACACACAGTTGTTCTATATTTCCCCCTCCCAAACTTCATATATGCAATTCATCTTTATTTCTAGCTAGCCCTCTTTTTTTCTCATTCCCTCTCCTGTTTCTCAATACCTCATTATATAGATCTAGTCTATATTAAATAATAGTCTTATATGAAATAAACTAATAGATTTAGTCTATATGAAATAAACCTTTTTGGCAGGGTTTGTATAAAGTGGAACTTAAAATGAAAAAATCATCTTTGATGTGGCAGGCTTGTTGATCACATTATTCTATTCATAATGGTAGCATAAATGTTCAAAATATTAATACTAACCTTTGAGATGGCATGAAGTAGGAATTTCATATATTCTCTCACTCAGAATGTGTTAAAGTGCTTTACATGTTTCACCTTATTTAATCCCCTCAATGGCAAGGTAGTACTACCACCATTCACATTTTTATGATGAGGAAACATAGGCAAAAGAGAATCCAAAGTAGCTGGTGGAGCCAGGATTTGATCTCAGGGAGACCATCTCTGGCATCATGCTCTTAACCAGTATACAAGCAGAGCCTAATAGCCACATAACAGAAATTCTGCTTTTCATGTTGGTTGGACTATGATCTCTGTGTTACTTTCCAACTCTAATGACTCCATAGAAAATTTCCAAGAAATCCTTGGAATAAAATATTGCTAAAACTTGAAAGGAAGAAGAAAATCTCTAGAGGCAACTGTACAAAAATTGCCTGAATTAATAAGTCAATAAATATCTAAAAATTAATCTAAAAATATACAAACAAGTTTGATTAAAAATCTCTTCTTGGCAGATTAGGATATGAGTCTGGTTCAAGTCATAATGAAAGTCCAAAGAAAATTAGCAATCTATACTCAAACATGGAGAAATAAATAAAAAAAAAGAAAACAAAAAGTTTTAAATAATATTTCTGAATAAAGTGAGACTCTGGCTTGAAAAATAATATTTCCACAATAATCCATAAATAAAAGGGAATAGGAGCTTGAGAAAAGTGAAGTTAAATGTATGACTAAGTAAAAGATACTTTTGGGGAGGTATGGCAAATTTCTCCCTATTTCCAAATCTGTGAAGGTCAAGCTCCAGGAGTTAGGTCAGATTATTAATACATTCTGGTGACTTCTGAATGGAAATTTAACACACAGGGCCAAAGACATATCCTCCTGTACAATTAGAAAAAACTGGGAGAAATTTTAGTGTTGGAACAATTCCCTTTAGTAGCTCATATAAAGTTATTCTAGCCAAAACTATCCAAATTACTCTGGAATAGGTCCAAATATAGAAAGAAGTTAAGGGAAAAATCTACTGTTCCTTTCCTAAATAGCTTCACATTAATCTGAGCCAAATTTTGATATTAGGAGAAAAGTAAAACATATCTGAAAGTGTACCATGGCAAACAGCCCCTTGTTTATAAAAGAGCAGAGCTTTTGGTTCTCTGATAGTTACAATTCATGATTGAAAAACTATGCTATGGAGACACACCAAAACTCAAACAAAAAATTCCCAAGAACATATTGTGATAAATGATACATGGCAAAATTACATTTAAACAGTTACTAGACCCAAAGGATTGCAGCTGAGAATAAGTGCAAACAATGTGGGGGTTTTCTACTCCTAATTCCTTTGACAAAAATGACAAAATACGGTTCTTTCATATAATGACAGGGGGAAATAAAAAGCCTGAGAACATAAAATATTATATTGTTGTTTAGAAAAAGAGATGATGTTCACATATATTATATTTGATATTGGCAGTCTTATTTGAAAAGGATCTCTGGAACTTGGTTTTTAAGGATGGAGAAGGGTAAGGACAGCAAAAAGAAGGGAGAGACACAATCGTTTCACCTCAACATTTTTGACACACAAGACTATCTAAAGGCTGATTTGAAATTCAGTTAGCACATCCAAGGAAAACCATGCAAGCAAATATATTTCTAAGCAGGATGCCAAAAGAATGTTGTTAGCACATTTGTAAATTTCCAATTCTTTCTTACTACCCTTATCCAACAACCCAAACAAATCAGTTTAAATACAACTTCTTTTTCTAATGTCTTTTGAAGCATCACTGCCGACAGATTGAGTCAAGTAACCATCTGCTGCAAATACAAATAGAGCTACATTTAAAAATTATATTATACAGCCTTCCTAGCAAAGTTCTTACGTGCAAGCTGTTCTTGTCAAAATCTGAACCATTGTGATGATGCATCTTAATATTCAATCAGACTTTAAGAGTGACAAAAAGTCCACATATGGATGACAGCTGTTTCTTCAGTAAATATTTTCCCATTTATTGAATGGAGGCTTATGGCAGTTTAGGATACATTACATCAGAAATTTTAGCCTGAACTGCCCGAGAATAATGAAAACAGTAACAAGGATAAAATTTCAGTTTTCCAATCTTTGCTATAATTTATATCTTAAAAAGTACTAACTCCTCCAATTAAAGTAGTACATTATGCCATTAATTTAAGAGTATCCTTACCTAATACTGACTGATGAAAGAACTAAATTTATAGGATATAATGCCACCATGTTTGTAAAATATAAGACTATAATTACAGTATTGATTTTTTAATCATACAAGCAAAGTTGATGGGAATTTAAACAGTTCATGATTATATTTTGATAAACTATGAAGTACTAAAAAAGATTATGAACTATTAGCTAAAAGAAGGTTGAATAAGATCTCTATTTAATCAATACGGTGGCTTGCAAAATTGGAAAATTTTAAAAAGAATGAAGATGAATGCTGATGAGAAATTCACTAACTACATAATAATACTGGGTTTAAATATTGATAGTTACTGAAATGAAAAACTAGAGTATGAACTAACAAAGATATCCTTAAATGTTTTACTAGTACCCTAGTACCCATTAACATATATCAAGTCCCCTTTATAAATTCTAAATGTTATGCTGGATATGAGTATGTTAAAAGTATATCTTTTAAGTAGCATTTTAAAGTTTGCCGTTATAAGTACCACTGGTAGGCATCATTGTATAATCGAGAAAATGGCCTGAAAAAAGGGTAAAAATGTTTTCCAATTCTTCAAAAACTCCTTCCCCTTTCTGAGGACTAAAACCTACATTGCTGCCTGAAGCTGGGGTCAGAGGGTGGGGGAGTGCCCTTTGTTCTTTGTCCCACAGGAGATGGGATGAATCCAGGTGGAATTCAGGGATTAATCAGAACCAGACCCTTTAAAAGCTCTGTATTTCTGCTCAGAAGCATGCTGCTGGTACTTTGAGATGGGAGTCTAACAGACTCCTCATTTGCTGGCAAATTAATAAACTTCTGTTTCCTCCTCATTAAACCACTCATACTCATTCTTCTGATATAGACTAAGGTGCAAGAGCTGAGCTTTTGGCAATAGTTGGGATTCAAATACCATTACCATAAAATACGGCATTTTGATATGCCAGACAGATAGAAGAAGCCTCAAAGGCTCTCTGACCCTCCCCTCCCCACCACTGGCTCTCCCAAGAAGTTCAAATTTCTTTACACAGCCAAGATGCAGACTTAGCTAGGAAAACAACTTTTCTTTTCTTTCCCTCCTGTAATACCAGTAATAGACACTTTACTAAAATAATGTCTCATCTCTCATAATTATTCCAAAAGAAATATTTAGCAATTAATCTTTGTTTCTCATCCATTCATCCTTCCTAGTAAACATTTATTTGCCCTGTTACAGAATTCTTCTTTTCTTTCCTCTCATAACACATTTTATCAGAAAGTTATATAAACTTCTAGACTTTGTTGGGAGTTGAGCTTTCATTCTGAAAGCTGACACCTATAAATATTGACATATAAATGTAATTGTATATATAATTTTTTTATGTAATATTTACATATACATGTAAAATAAATTTGTATCTTTTTTATCTCATTAATCAACATGCCTTATGTCAGTGAAGCTTAAGTGGGTAAGAGCAATGTTCCCCACAGAATTACCGTAGATATTCCAGTATAAGCCGAGTTTTTTCCGGCACAAAATTTGTGCCAAAAAACCTGAACTCGGCACAAATTTTGTGCCAGAAAAAACTCGGCTTATACTCGAGTATATATGGTAAAAAGTTTCTTCTCTTTTCACCTAAAACTATCTTTATGCTCTTCTCTGGTGACCATGAAGCAATCCTTGGGAAGACAGAGGATTATTTTTTTTTTTTTTTGACCCTCAGTAGAGTGCTGTTGTGTCACAGCTCATAGCAATGCCCAGCAATTTTTTTTTTTTTTTGCATTTTTTGGCTGGAGCTGGGTTTGAACCCACCACCCTCAGTATATGGGCACCTTACCCACTGAATCACAGGCGCCACCCAGAGAATTATTTCTGGCTCAGGCTGAGGCCTGCAATATTGATGTGTTAAGAAATGGTATTCCTCACTTTTTGTATGGTGAGTTATAGCTTTTTTTTTCCCTACAAAAAAAGGGAAAAATCAACAAACATGTTTTTAAAAGTTTTGAGTCTGAAGTTTTACTTTCCATAGCTCCTGTCAGATTCCGATTTTTTTAAATGCAAACTTTTTCAGACAAAACACTATAAAAAAGAATTTCTTACCCTGCTATTGGATCTATTGCTATCGCCTTAGGATTACGAAGCTCCAGATCAATCAGGGTGACACATACAGACCCGTTGTAATTACAAACAAAGATCCGATCACTGAAATGGTCCACAAAATAGAGATTTCTGGTGAGCCAGTCAATCGCCATTTGTTGTACATCTGAAAAACACATACACAGAATCATTGAATCATAGGCGCAGATATAGAATTCTAAGTGAAAAAGTATGCGAATCTGTCCAAACCATCACAGACGACATTTCAAAAGTTTAGGCGTTTTCATGTAACAAGCTTCAAAAGAAAATCTTTGCCAAAACAAGTGACTTTATTATTACATAAAATAATGACTGCCTCTCAATATTTTTCTTCTTGCTGTCTTTATCTGAGGATAAGAAATGAAGGAACAGTTTCTAAATCTGGAAATATAGATATTTACAGTATAATCTTTCTCTTACTCTTTGCATTTGTTTAGAATAGTTCATGCAACCCAATGGACAGAACAAATTCAATGGAACAGCTAACAATCTATGTTAGTAATGAGAGGAATAAATATGTTCTATGAACTTAGGGCAAACCCTTGTTTCCAAAGTCTCTCTTATTAAAAATAAAAAAAGAGGAAGAAGTGGAGAAGGTAGAAAAGGAAATTGGTTAGATTCATTTGTTTAAAAAAAAGTACGCAAAACTAGAAAGTAAAGCAAAAAGAGGAGTGACAGGTTTTTTAAATGGGCATACTTAATGTAAAAAAGGCCTGTTCAATGAGTGATTAACATATTAGTAGAGTGCTGCCCAATAGCGCTTTCTACAGAGAGGGAACTATTTCACATATATGTTGTCAAAAAAAAGTAACCACAAGCCAAATGTATCTACTCCTGGCTTAGCAAGTGGCTACTGTGACTAAGAAATTAAATCTTTATTGTACCTCCTTATAATTAATTTGAATTTAAATTCAAATAACATGGGTAACTAGTGGACTGTAAGAGCTTAGAAAACAATACTCCAAAATATGCCACTTTGGCTTTGAAACTGTGAGCATCTGGGGAGCAGCAAATGGAGGAAAAGTCTTTCTCTGAAGTTCTTTCATGAGACTCAAGGAAATTCTCTAGAAAAAGCCTAACCTAACAGTCATGGGTCTCCTTCCTATAATCTCATCAGACAGGAAAGGTTAAATGAGAGGAAAGGATACTGAAGGGGACAGGTTGCCACCTCTCACCAACCCCCATTCACACCCTGCCCTGAAGCCCTGACTTCTTTCTGCAGGTCAGGATACTACATAAATGTCAACTGTCTGGTTTGTTTTGGAGTCTCACACTTTTGTGGGTTCTCTATGAGTATGCACGTAATACATTTGCATCCTTCTCCTTCTGTTAATCTGTTTGTGGTCAAGTTTATTCCAGGAACTCCAAGTACAGAACCTTCACAGTGTGAAAGGAAAGTTCCTTCACTTCTACACTGCCATAGATAGTGTAGCTATAAAAAAGAAGATATAGATCTGTGTTTCTCTTGAGTACTTTCTATTTGATCAGACCTATATGTGTACAATGAAATTGCATGTTAATTTGCAGACCTGTCTGAACAGATAACCCAAAGACTATGGATTTATTGCCCATTAAACATTTTTATACCTAACCTACACATCTTGTTTAAACATTATTTTTCTTTAAAATACCTATAAATACTCAATTCCACTAATACATTTAGACAAACAATACTGGTCTGGTTCCCTCAATAATGCCATAAGTAAATTTCTGATATATGTTCATTTTATATTTTTATGACAGTTATGTTTTTAACTTTTGAAAACTATACATTACTATTTCTTTAATTGAACATAATATGAATCTATGCATAATAAGATTCATTCACTAAACAGAGTGACAAGATTCAGAGCAGGCTACCTCAAAATGTGATGCCTTTTGCAGGGGTCCTCAAACTTTTTAAACAGGGGGCCAGTTCACTGTCCCTCAAACTGTTGGAGGGCCAGACTATAGTTAAAAAAAAAAAAAAAAAAAAAAAAAAAGCTATGAACAAATTCCTATGCACACTGCATATATCTTATTTTGAAATAAAAAAACAAAATGGAAACAAATACAATCACACCGCCTCATGTGGCCCGCAGGCTGCAGTTTGAGGACCCCCAGAATATTTCAAGCTAAACATTTTTGAGGAAATGCAGGTACAAGAAAGGCTTTCTGGCTTCCCCTTTCCCCTTAAAGCAGGTCATTAAAACAGCAGATGCTGAATGTCTTCCTTCACCCTGAGGCAGGGTCATAAGACTCTCATGTCAGAGATGTCCACCCTATGCGCAGAGGAAGGAAGTACCTTTTATGTGAAGTTGGAAGGGCGTTGAACAGGCCATGCTAAATTTACCCCAGTTTACTATCCTTAGCTTTTACCCTTGCCTTATCCTCAACTTTCTACCGATTGTCACACCTAACAGGAAAACGTTTGGGTTTGCTTACACAGTGGCTCAGGCCTTTCAAAGCACTCATACCAGTGCTTTGAAAAGCTGAGGAAGGAAGATCACTTGAGGCAAGAGTTCAACACTAACCTGACCAATATAGGGAGATCCTGGCTCTTAAAAAAAAAAAAAAAAAAAAAGGCCGTCAGGCTGTGAGGACAGAGTGTCCACGAGCGAGGGGGGATGGAGGGGGGGAGGACGGAGCGAGCTCCCCTAGGTGTGGCCTGAGGGGATGCCGCCTGCCCCCTTCGCCTTCCCTTCTGTCCTCCTCTCCACTCCTCCACCCCACTGTGGAGTGGCACAGTGTCAGTGCCCAGGGCCAAAGTCAGTAAAAAGGAGCTCAACTCCGACCTCAGAAAAAGAACAGCAGGAAGCAATGGAACATATTGATGAAGTATAGTACAAAATGAAATAGACAGACTTAATGAACAAGCCAGTGAGGAGATTTTGAAAGTAGAACAGAAATGTAACAAACTCCGCCAACCATTTTTTCAGAAGAGGTCAGAATTGATGGCCAAAATCCCAAATTTTGGGGTAACAACATTTGTCAACCATCCACAAGTGTCTGCGCTGCTTGGGGAGGAGGACAAAGAGGCAATGCATTAATTGACCAGAGTTGAAGTGACAGAATTTGAAGATACTAAATCAGGTTATAGAATAGACTTTTATTTTGATGAAAACCCTTACTTTGAAAATAAAGATCTCTCCAAAGAATTTCATCTGAATGAGAGTGGTGATCCATCTTCAAAGTCCACTGAAATCAAATGCAAATCTGGAAAGGACTTGATGAAACGTTCCAGTCAGACACAGAATAAAGCCAGCGGGAAGAGGCAGCATGAGGAACCAGGGAGCTTCTGTACCTGGTTTACTGACCATTCTGATGCAGGTGCAGATGAATTAGGAGAGGCCATCAAAGATGATATTAATATTTAGCCAAATCCATTACAGTACTCCTTGGTTCCTCGTATGGATGATGAAGAAGGAGACGGAGAAGAAGAAGATGATGATGATGAAGTTTGGAAGATATTGATGAAGAAGGGGGTGAGGATGAAAGTAAAGAAGATGAAGATGATGGGGGGAGGAAGGAGAGGAGGATGAAGGAGAAGATGACTAACAGAACACTGATGGATTCCAACCTTTTAAAAAATTTTCTCCAGTCCCTGGGAGCAAGTTGCAGTCTTTTTTTTTCCCCCCCCTCTTGAGCTCAGTCGCCCTGTTCTTGAGGTCTCTTTTCTCTACACCATGATTCTCAACTTACTTTGGGGGGAAATACCTTGAACAGAATAGAATGGGAAAAGAATCTCTACTCGTTTCTGCTCCAAATTCATTTTTATCCCTTCCTGTCTCAACAAAAACTGTATGGAAGCAACACCACCGAGCTCTGTGGGGAAAAAAAAAACAAACAAAAAAACCTGCTCCCTTTGCTCTGCTGGAAGCTGGAGGATGCTGGGCCCCTGTGTAGTAGTGCATAGAATTCTAGCTTTTTTCCTCCTTTCTCTGTATATTGGGCTCAGAGACTACACTGTCTCTATGTGAATATGGACAGTTAGCATTTACCAACATGTATCTGTCTACTTTCTCTTATTTAAAAAAAGAAAAACAAAAAACAAAAAACGGGGTATAGAAGGTCAGCAGAGGGTGGGTTTGAGATGTTTGGGTGGGTTAAGTGGGCATTTTGACAACATGGCTTCTCCTTTGGCATGTTTAATTGTGATGTTTAGCCGAAATCCTTGCAGTTTAAGACGACACTTTTAAAATAAATTCTCTCCTAATGATGGCTTGAGCCCTGCCACTCAAATGGGAGAATCAGCAGAACCTGTAGGATCTTATTTGGAATTGACATTCTCTATTGCAGTTTTGTTCTTGTTTATTTTTAAATTTTCTTTTTGTTTTACTGGAAAGGAAAGATGATGCTCAGT
>CAUYPK010108344.1:0-44602 GCA_963574355.1 Loris lydekkerianus | reverse complement strand
ATCTGTTAACATCTTCAGCTATTTCTTTTCTTAGAGTTTTATAGTTCTCTTTGTAGAGATCTTTCACGTTCTTTGTTAGGTATACTCCCAAATATTTCATCTTCTTTGGCACTACTGTGAAAGGAATAGAGTCCTTGACTGTTTTTTCGGCTTGGTTATTGTTGGTATATATAGGAAAATATTCTTCTTAGCAAAATATCTCAGGAATGGGGAAAAAAGTATCCAATGTACTCAGCACTACTGTGAAACCAATTTATAATAACTCACACTTGCATATGAAAAATAAAACACAACTTTAGGCTATGATGAAGGAGGGAGGGGGAGGGTTGGGAAGGGGGTGGGAGGGGGACCACAACTGTGGAGCACATTGCAAGTTCTATCATGTGTAGAACACAAATGTCCTAATGCTATAAATGGGTAAATGAGATGAAAGCTATGCTGATTAGTATGATGTAAGCACTCCAATCTGTACAAATAACCAACATATTGAAATGGGCATAAAATCACCCTTGGCCAGGCACTGTGACTAACGCCTATAATCCTAGCACCCTGGGAGGCCAAGGCCAGTACATTGCCTGAGTTCACAGGTTCAAGACCAGACTGAGCCAGAGGGAGACCTCATCTCTAAAACTAGCCGGGCATTGTGGTGGGTGCCTGTGGTCCCAGCTACTTTGGAGGGTGAGGTAAGAGAATCTCTTGAGTCCAAGAGTTTGAGGTTGCTGTGAGCCTTCAAGAAAAAAAAAGAACCACCCTTTATTGAAAATTTCATGACTCAATGATTTTACTGGTAAATTCCACCAAACATTTAATATAAAAGTAAAACCAATTCTAAAACTTTTTTAGAAACCAGAAGAGTAAGAAATACCTTCCAACTAATTTTATAAAGCCACTATTACTCTGCTACCAAGAACAGACAGATGTATCATAACTATATATCTAAATTGACTATAGGTCAATATCCTTTATTAAGGTGAATTTTTTTTTTTTTAGGGACAGAGTCTCACTTTGTCTCCCTTAGTAGAGTGCTATCACGTCATAGTTCTCAGTAACCTCCAGCTCTTGGGCTTAGGCGATTCTTTTGCCTCAGCCTCCCAAGTAGCTGGGACTACAGGCACCCACCACAACACCCAGCTATTTTTTGTTGCAGTTTGGATGGGGTCAGGTTTGAACCCACCACCTTTGGTATATGGGGCCAGCGCTCTACTCGCTGAGCCACAGCGCCGCACTAAGGTGAAAATTTTTAGCAAAGTATTAGCAAGTTGAAACTACTAGTAGACAAAGAATTATTTATACTGGCAATATAAGGTTGAACATTGGATTTATCAATCACTATAAGTCACAACATAAAATTGGAAAACTATATGATTATCCCAATGGAAGCATGTGACAGAATTCAAAACTAATTCATGACAAAATTTGTCAGCAAACAGAAGAAAGGAACTTCTTCATCCCAGTAAAAGACATTGATGAAAACTTACAACTAACATCATACTTAATGCTAAAAGTCTGAATGCTGTTTCCCTAAGATCAGGAACAAAACAAGAGAGTCTGTTCTCATCACTTCTGTTCAGCATTATTCTGGAAGTCTTAGCTGAGCAATAAGATAAGGAAATAAAGACATATAGATAAAAATCAATAAGTGAAATTGTCCATATTCACAGACTATGTTATTGTGTATTTAGAAAACTAAAAAACACTTCAAGCAACTAGAACTAATGAGTGAATTTATCAAGGTCACAGAATTCACATTCAATATACAAAAATCATTTCTAGTTGTGTATATCAATATAAAACTGGATGTTGAAATTTTAAATATATAATTTATCATAGCATCAAAAATCATGAACTATAATAATTTAAGATAAAGTCAACAAAATACATGCAATGAAAACTACAAAACATTGTTTAGAGTGACTAAAGCAAATTTAAACAATATAGAACATATTTGTAAATCAAAGGATTCAATATTGTTAAGATGCCAGTTCTCTGCAGTGCCTGTGGCTCAAAGGGGTGGGACACCGGCCCCATATGCCAGAGATGGCGGGTTCAAACCCAGCCCTGGCCAAAAACTGCAGAATAATAATAATAATTGATAAATATGCCAATTCTCAATTCAGTGGAATGGTTATCAAAATCCTTGTTTATTATAGACATTGGTAAGATAAACGTAACATTTATGTGGCAATGTAAAGGACTTACTTTAGCCAAAACAATTTTGAATGAAATTAGAAGACTCACACTACATGATGTAAATACTTCCCAGAAAGTTACAGTAATCAAGACTTTGTGGTAGCATAAAGGTAGACATATAGATTAATGAACCAGAAAAAAAGAAGTTAGAAGACTCACACTACATTTCATAAATACTTACCATAAAGTTATAGCAATCAGGACTTTATGGTAGTAGCGTAAAGCTAGAAGTATAGACTAATCCAAAAAAGAAGGAATCCAGAAATAGAACCTTGCATAGATTATCAGTTGGTATGTTAAGAAAGGAGATGAGAACTCAATGGTGAAATGATAGTTTGCTCTACAAATGGTACTAGGACAATTGGATATTCATGAGGAAAAAAAGGCATCTTGACCATTAGTTCATGCCATACATAAAAAATTAACTTAAAGTGAATCATAGAATTATAAAAATTAAAATTATAAAACTTATGGTAGCACAAATATATAAAAAATATTCCCACCAGCACATTGTACCCCATGATTGCATTAATGTACACAGCTATGATTTAATTTAAAAAAAAAAAAAAAAATGCCTAGCCTTTGGTTGAGACAATGTTTAAGTAGGATGCAAAAAGCACAGACATCAAAGGGAAAAATGGATTCAAAACTTTAAAACTTATGGTGATAAAAAAAAAATGTATGTGGTATAAAAAAATCACTGTTAGGAAGATAAAAATGCAAAAAATAGATTGTAAAGAAAGATTTGTAATACATTCCTCCTGCTCCAATTTTCTGTCATAATTTTTTATTTGGTCAAAATTTTTGGCTTGATCAGTGTTCATTGCTTACAGTGTAACAACTCTCCTAAACAATTCAAAATTGAGCTATAATTACATTTCTTTTCTTTGACAACTATTGTTTATCCTGGAGTTAGTAACTATCTTATTTGTTTTGTTTGTCTTGTTACATAGCTTTTTTATACTTAATTCCAAACACAGAATGCTTGCTTAGGGAAAATACATATATGAGAACATTTTAGACCTTTTCTTGTCTGTATTAAGAAACCCTGGTTGGAAGTCAATTTTGATAATCAATAGGAAGCCTGCATTTAATTCCCAGGATCCTTGAAGGAAAAGAAAGAAGATGAAAAAGTGAGTTGTCCTCAAATTGGGTCATGTTCCCAAAGATTAATGGCCACAAAAGACCAATTCCTGTCACGCCGCTTCCCTAGAGTTTTTAGTCATTTTTCATTTCCTCCCTGCTACAACCTCTATCCTGAACTACCTACATAAATTGGAACTGTGCATTTCTATTCCTGGGCTGTAGCCAGAAATAATTAGTTCATGGCATTACCAAATTGAAATTCTTAATACATTTTCCCCGGAAATATTACTGATATTAGTAGAGTCCATAGTAATCAGGAATAATACAGTTTGCCTACCTTATAGTTTAAATAAGCTTGGTAGGAGGTTGCTGGTTATCAACAACATTTAATATTTTCTATAAGAAAATGTGTTTCAGAGTTTTCCCTTACCAGTTTATAAATGAACTTAATATATAAAGATTATAATTTGGTCATTCTATTGTTTGTATGCTAGTGTTGAAGCTTTCTTTGATTAATGTTTTCCTGATTAATTGAGTAAATAAATATTTGTTGAGTGTCTACTTATGTGGGAATGTGCTAGAGAGGCCTGGTGAACCATATACAGTATCCACCTCCCAAAGAACTTGCAGTCTGTTTGGAAAGACAGTGAAATAAATATTCAACTACAGTAGATTATGTGTTTAAAAAACATGATGCTGTGAAAGCACATCGGAATAGACATCTGGCCAAGTCTTGAGGGTGCAGTAAAGATATCCCAAGAAATGAACAAGTGAATAAGATTTAGCCAGACAAAAAGAAAAGGAGTGAAATAAGAAGTAGATGGGGCTTGTGGAGTTGAAGCAGTTTGTACAAACTAATACAGATTAACCAGAAGGAGCATATTTAGGGAACAAAAAGTAGGTCAACACAGCCTGAAGCATAGAATGTTAGGGAGGAATTCTAACTGATACTAGGCTGGACATCATTGAGAATAGTAACTACATCATGAAGTTCACAGATCATAGTTTTTCATTTATCCTAATGGTTCTTAGCAGTTAGCTACAGTGAAATGGAGTAAAATGACCAGATGTGTGCTTTAGAAGAATAACTATAGCTATGGAAGAATAGATTGGAAGGAACAGACCAATTCGCAGATTGGGATACCTCACTGATAATCCAAATTAACAGTATTGGTTCTAAACTAAGGTAGTGTCTTAAATAAAAAGAAAGGAATAATCCCAGAGATAATGTGTATTAAGAGAATATAATCAGGCTGGGCACCGTGGCTCACCCCTAAAATCCAAGCACTCAGGGAG
The DNA here is from genome assembly GCA_963574355.1 of Loris lydekkerianus. Classification (NCBI taxonomy): domain Eukaryota; kingdom Metazoa; phylum Chordata; class Mammalia; order Primates; family Lorisidae; genus Loris; species Loris lydekkerianus. Next base: position 40,030 of record CAUYPK010108344.1, on the reverse strand, counting down.
GCCGAGGCAGGTGTATTGATTGAACTCAGGAGTTCGAGATCAGCCTGAGCAAGGGTGAGACCCCCATCTCTACTAAAAATAGAAAAACTGAGGCAGGATGACAGCTTGAGCCCAGGAGGTCAAGGTTGCTATGAGCTATGATAATACCATGGCACTCTACACAGGGCATAATTAAAGTACAGTCAAGTAGATATTGGTGACTGAGTATGAAGAGGAGGGAAAGGTTAGATTCTCAACTTCTTGCTTGGTGTCTTAGTCCACTTGTGTTGCTATAAGGAAATACCTGATGCTGGGATAATTTACAAAGAAAAAAGGTTTATTTGACTCATGGGTGTAAAGGCTGTACAAGAAGCATGGCACCAAGTATCTGCTTCTAGTGAGAGCCTCAGAAAGCTTCCATTCATTGAGGAAAGTGAAGGAGAGCAGGCATCACATAGTGAGAGAGGGAGCAAAAGAGAGAAGAGAGGGAGATGCCAGGCTCTGTTTAACAATCAGTTCTAGCTTGAGCTAATAGAGTTTGAACTCACTCATTCATCATAAAAACAGCACCAAACCCTTAATGAGGGAACTGTCCCCAAGACCTAAACACCTCCTGCCAGCCACAACCTTCAACACTAGAGATCAAATTTCAACATGAGACTTGGCAGGGCCAAACAAACCATATCCTAACCATACTGCTTTGGTTTGATATCAACTGGGTTGATGTTTGTGATGTTCATCAAGTCTGTAAAAAAATAGGAGAGACATTTTGTGTTTAGACCCTGATTAAGTTTGATCTTTGCCAAATTCAACAAGACACAAGCTGTTAGATAATGGAAGTTTTCTAACTCTGCAGCATCATTTTAGAAATACCTTTCACTGAAGCATTTGCACAACTCTATTGCAGAATTTATAGATAATTTAAAATTATCTAATGATGTTTTGTCTAAATTTTGAAAAGCTTGATAAGAGTAAGGAGGAGGGAAAAAAGAGTAAGAAGGAGAAATTTAAATAATGAATTTTCAAATAAAAGCATTTGTGTGATTATCGCTGATAGTAAAATGAATTTTTCCTTATTTGTATATTTAATTTTTAAAAAGATATAACTACATAATAAATATATTAAAATAATGTGTAAAGTATAAAATCTTGTTCTGGTCAGATCTTAGGAAGTGAATACTTCCTCTGTACTTGAACGTGGCTATTTTAACACTGTTCACTGTGCTAAGTTTGAGAGCACTGGGCTTAGAAAGGCCCTCTGGGGGTCAGTCATCTTTCCTCTTGCTATGCTGTAGGCAGGGATATACCTGAAGCCTGCCAGGCTCATGAGTTTCTTTCTGCTTAATTTTATAGCAGGGATAAAAGGGTTTTTTCTCTACTATAATCTTTTCTCTTTTTTCCCTCATAACCTATGGTGCCTTCTAGGCAGACAGGAAGACAGTACCAGTGCTTCAAATTAGGTCATGTCAGCAAATTAGGTCATACTGATACGATGAATTTTAAAATATACAGTACTATACTATATAATTATGGTATTGGCATATATCATCCATGTGCTGTACAAACATTTGTGCTGGTCTGCCATTTGAGTTACATGTACATCTTAGGAGGACAGAAGTAAGCATGTTTTAAGTATATTTGTTATTATTTCCTTAGTATTATTATTATTATTATTATTATTCCTGAGCTCTCTTTTTCAGATATTTCTTAATGAAAGGAAATAAAATTATCAATGTTACTAGTAAAAAGTCAATTAATTAAGACTCTCTGATAATCAGAATTATTTTTCTTCTATGTTTTTATTGCTTTGTAAGATTTATTGAGAATACAGGGGATGAAAATGAACAGATTTTCCATATTTAGGATCAACTTAATACTTCTTAGAAAAAAACAGATATATATGGTTTGTTCACCTCTCAGTTATTTTCAGGTACATTGCAATAATGTCTCATTTAAGAAAAAACCATTTTAGGAGAAATGCTAGTTACTTTTTTATGAAAATGATTAAAACCAACTCATAATTTAAAATTTCCTGTCACTTTGGGGATGGCAGCATTCCTCAGTGCCTTAAAAATTTTCCAAAAAGCAAATTACTTTAAACATGTTTCCATTATGCGCAAAGCATGTTTCCTTTTTAATTGCCTCAGTAACTTAACACATGTGGAATCCTATTTATATTATGCAGAGAGGTATAATGAGGCCACTGCAGTAGTCCCTGCTGCAGAGGGCTTATGAGACTGAAGAGTCTCTTCCTTTGCCAGCTCTGTTGTTTAGGAAAGGGTCTCTGGCTCTGAATTGGGACTGTCTGCCTCTTGTCCAAATGGTCAGTTATAGTCAATAAAGTACAAATAAAATAATAATGTTATCATATAGAGGAGGAAAGAGATAGTATGCTACCTATATGGAGATATGACATGGAGGAAGACTTTATTAAAGGTGAGGAAATATTCACTTGAGAAGGAGTGTTACAAGGTTTTTGAGGTGGTGGGAATGAGTAGGTTTGGAATCACAGGTAGAGGGATTTGCCTTAGAGAAGACAAGAGATATCTCATTACAAAAGAAAAGGAAGTAAGGATGAGTAAAAGTAAGGACAAGTAACAGAATTCTCATATAATGATTCTATTTTCTCTTGGCAGTAGGTTTGACAGCCAGGAGCCATTAGTTATGATTTTGAAGAAAATGGAAATGGTTAAAATTGTTTTTGTAATTCACTGGAGAAATAGACAAATAATAATAGTTAATTTTTATAATTTTTACCATGTACCCAACACTATTCCAAGCATATTCCATGCACTGAAATAATAATTTAATTCTCACCACAACTCCATGAGATAGATACTTCCATCTCCATATATATACTTTTTTTCTTTCTTTTTTTTTTTTTTAGACAGAGTCTCATTCTCTTGCCTCAGGCTTGAGTACAGTGGCATCAGCCTGGCTCGCAACAACCTCCTATCTCAGCCTGCTGAGGAGTGGGTCTACAGGTGCCCTCCACAACACCTAGCTATTTTTTTTTTCTATTTTTAGTAGAGGCTGGGTCTCATTCTTGCTCAGACTGTTCTCAAACTCCTGAGCTCAAGTAATCCTTCTGCCTTGACTTCCCAGAGTGCTAGGATTATAGGTGTGAGATACTACCCCTGGCCTTATCTCCTTTTATAAATGGGAAAATTAAACCAAGCAAGACATTAACTTGCTTAATATCTCTCAGATTGTAAATGATGGAGCCAGGACTTGAACCCAGACAGTTTGGCTTCAGAGTCCATGCGTTTAGCCATTATTCTGCAAGGGTAGCTAAATAAACATAGTTTTTGTTAGTGACCATGGTTTGAGGTGGTAGCTGTTTTCCTATTAGTGATTTTTCAGCCTCCTGGTATAGGCAGGAAAGGGTATAAAACTTAAAGTGTGTATATTGTATGTATTATAATTTTAACAGCCAAATAAGGTTTATTCATGTTTATACTTTAGTACAGTGGTTCTCAACCTTCCCAATGCCACAACCCTTTAATACAGTTTTGTGGGTTGCGACCCACAGGTTGAGAACAGCTGCTTTAGTAGAACAAAGTTAATTACTTTATTGACATGACCAGTGGATAGAGTTTAGATATTAAGAATCATTTTTCTTGTTGTTGTTTTTTTCTTTTTTTTTTTTTTTTTTTTTTTTTTTTTGCAGTTTTTGGCCGGGACTGGGTTTGAACCCGCTACCTCCAGCACATGGGGCCAGCACACTACTCCTTTGAGCCACAGGTACTGCCCTTATGTTCTTTTTTTTTTTTTTTTAGAGACAGAGTTTCACTTTGTCATCCTCGATAGAGTGCTGTAGCGTCACAGCTCACAGCAACCTCTAGCTCTTGGGCTTAGGCGATTCTCTTGCCTCAGCCTGCCAAGTAGCTGGGACTACAGGTGCCTGCCACAACGCCCAGCTATTTTTTTGTTGTACTTTGGCCAGGGCCGGGTGTGAACCCACCACCCTCAATATATGGGGCCAGCGCCCTACCCACTGAGCCAGAGGTGCCGCCCAAGAATTGTTTTTAAAATTGAATTCAGTTTTAAAAGAATTAGATTAACTGTTTTCACAAGTGATTTTTATGATTAAACTTCTGTGAAAATAATTTTTTGAGTCCAGAATACTATTGGTTTTACTTTCTAAATTTGTCAAAATTTGGGTAACCCCAATGGAGTTATGTCATTTATGGGAATGTTCTTTCTCATCTGTTCTTGCCAAATTGAGTAGATTAGATTGAATCATTCTGAATGATTATTATAACTTTATTATAAGCTTTATTATATCTATTTTTTTGTTTTTGTTTTTTTTTATTTTATTTTTTATTATAGATAAAAATATGCACGATAGATGTGGCCCAACCCATCACCCTCCCTCCACCCAAACCTCCCCCCTCCCTTCCCCTTCCTTGGTCCTTTCCCCATAGTCTTGTGGTATAGTTGGGTTATAGCCTTCATGTGAAAGCCATAGTTTACCTTCATAGTAGGGCTGAGTACATTGGATACTTTTTCTTCCATTCCTGGGATACTTTGCTAAGGAGAATATGTTCCAGCTCCATCCATGTAAACATGAAAGAGGTAAAATCTCCATCTTTCTTTAAGGCTGCATTCTCTTTTTTAGTAGCTAGACTTTATCTGACTTTATATAAGGAAGAAGTGAATTGATTCACACTTTGTCTCAAGCTCTTTACATCATTGCCGACTGGAAGCAACTAGTTTACAGATGAGCACTTTGAGTGGCACAGATCTAGTGAGTTTTACCCAAAAAAAAAAAAAAAAAAAAGTTATTTTGGTCCTGTTAAGATTTCAGGTGGTCAATTAAAAGATACAAAATGGGATATTGGGACACTGGCAGTGATCACATCTTGGAATTGTGCTTGCATTTTTTTTTTTTTTTTTTTTTTTTTTGAGATAGAGTTTCACTATGTCACCTTTGGTAGTGCCACGGCTTCACAGCCTACAGCAACCTTAAACTCTTGGGCTTAAGCAATTCTGTTGCCTCACTCTTCCAAATAGCTGCAACTACAGGTGCCCGCCACAGTGCCCAGCTATTTTTTTGTTGTAGTTGTCATTGTTGTTTAGCAGACCCAGGCCAGGTTCGCACCTGCCAGCCCCAGTGTTTGTAGTAGGCTCCCTAACCACTGAGGTATGGGTGCTGAGCCTGTGCTTGTATTTTAACTACAATAATCATACAGTTCATCCATTTCATCTTTCAAACTTTTACCTGCCCCAGATACTCTCATTCACAGCCAAGACCTTGTATTTCATTTACTAATTATTGATCACTTTAGAGTCTTAATAAGGCCAATTTGAATAATGGTCTTACAGATCCTCAATCTCATCCCTCATTAGTATGTGACATGTGCCAAATGAAGTTTTTAAAAATCTATGTGATTAATCCTCATTTCAAACTAGTAGTTTTTAAGGACACAAAATAAGTTTGTCTTCTATTCTTTTACCAAAGATAATTACTCAGTATTCAGTAGTTCAAAAGGGCTAAGCCAATCAACATTAATTCCACAAGGAAAAAGAATAAATGTATATAAACCATTACTATTACAATAAATGATTATTTTGCTCAATACCCTCCCATCTTCCTAAATTTAGCTGGCTTTAAAATATAGAGTTTACATGTAAACCTTTTTATTTATTTTCTTTTACCTTTCTTTTTTCAAAACTCAAATACTGGCTTTTTCACTCTTATGATGTCATAAACATTTACTTAAACTACTATGTATTTTTTATGGTATGTTATTCTTAATGGCTGCTTAAGATTATATTTTGAACTTTAATTTGATATTAAAGTGGAGATATTCCTGTCTTTTTTTTCCTTCTTTTATAAGTAATGCTGAGGTAAGCATGCTTGCATATTAGTCTTTGTCTGAGTCTCTACTTGTGTAGGATAAATTCCTGGAAATAAAATTATTTGCCAAAAATCACATTCTAGCCTAAAATGAGTATTCATGTCAGCTTTTCTTTATAACCAAATGAACTATCAACAGCAACTAACATGTATGGAGCTAATAAATAGTAGGAGTAGGATATTATTATAATGAGTAACAACATTCAGAGATAAGTTACTAAAGATCATATTCTATTCCTAGGCATGCATTGAACAGAAATGGATACATATTTGCACTAGAAGACATGTCGTTTATAGCAGCACTACTTATACTATTTCCATTGCTCATACTGAATAAATTAAGTGTGGCATATTTATACAATGGAATAGTATAGCAAAGGAAGTGAACAATGTATAACTATATGTAACCACAGGAATAAATCTTGGAAATGTATGTTGAGTAAGAAAAATCAAGAACAAAAAATACATACTGTATAAGTCCATTCGTATAAAGCACAAAAACTGGGGCAAACTTATCTATGTTTTCAGAAGCCAGACCAGTGAGTGCACTTGGTGAGATGGGTGATTGTAAAGTTAGTAGGAAGCTCTAACGTTTTGTCTTTGATCTTTGTGCTGGTGATACAGATGTATAGCTTGTGGGAGTTTATTGGACTATAATATATGTACTATTCTTATATGTCTTTTTCAATATATATTCAAAAAGAGACAATTAAGTAATGCACTTTTTACTTGAATGTCGATATGGAAAAACTAAGGGTATTCACTGAAAAAATTTGTTTTCAAACAAAAATTAACAGTAGTATTAATATTAACCTAAATGGATATTTTAGAAAGATGTTCTACTACTAAATAAGTTGACAAGTAAGATGTAATTTTTATCTTGCTAATGGTATTTCTGCATCCTTTTAACTTTTTTTTTTTTTTTATAGTTAGGAAAGCACGCCAGATGTCATTAGAAGGTTTTACAAGATACATGGATTCACCCGAATGTCTACTCTTTAAACCGGAATGTAAAAAAGTTTATCAAGATATGACTCATCCGTTAAATGATTATTTTATTTCAACTTCACATAACACATATTTGGTATCTGACCAATTAGTGGGACCAAGTGACCTCTGGGGATATGTGAGGTATTTATTTTTATTTTTAAATCTATTACCCTTTAACACATTTGGAAGCTCCTGGTAATGTCTCCCTCAGTAAAAATCAGGCTATGTGTGTTCCACAAATTCACAGAGAAGAGGAATTTTTATTTGTACATCCGACATTTGGGTGAAATGGCAATGTAACTTATTATGTGCATTAGTATCACATATTTCCCATCTAATCCTACTTGCTGACCTCCTGTCCATGGTTGTGGCCCCCTGAAGTTTGCTGAATGATTTGGGTATTTCTTAATACAGAAGATTTTATGTAGCTAATCAGAACATCTTAGATTTTAATAAATATGGTTAAAATTAAATCCCAGAGATCAAAACACAACACATAGATAAGGTAAATTATGTAATTTGGCACTTAGTGGTAATGATTTTTTATAGATTTATATATTAAATAATTTATATATAATTATATATAGTTTTATATAGAAAAGTAATCCATGTTGCATTTCCAATTTTACATCTTATAATGTATCACTGGGATTCAGTTTTGCTGGTCAGCTGAGATATAGTTATGAACAAGATTTTTCAAAGCTGCATACAAGTAGACAGATGATATCCATGTAGCTAATTATATTCAGGGACTGATGAGTCATATGGAGAAGACCAGCTAAGGTATAACGTAATAAGAAGTAACTATGGGGTTGAGGGTGTTACTTAAGGTAAAGTGGTCAGGAAAGGCTTCTCGAAAGGTGAGATAGTTGTGTCCTGAGTGATGATAGACAGGAAGCCTTAGAAAGCTCCAGTAGCAATGCCACGTAAAACAGAAGACATGGTAAATGTTTGGCATCTTCTATATAAGACAGCAAATGTGGCTGGAAACAGGAAAATGTTGAATGAAGGGAGAAGAGTTTGAGGAGGTAGACAGGGTCAATTTATGAGGGTCTCCTAGATCATAGGAAGGAGAATAAATTTTATTCCAGATGCACTGGTGAGCTACTGGAGGGATTTTCTTTAAGATAGTGTCAGAAATTGATTTACTTTTTACTGTGGAGAGAAGACTGATGGGGCAAGAGTGGGGGTAGAAGACAATTTGGAAAGATGTTGTAGCCATCCAAGTGATCGTGGTTAGATTATGAACTCATAAGGCAGCAGCTGAGCTGATAAGTGGTTGAGATACAGATGCCCTTTGACTTAAGATAGCATTACACTCTCAATAAACTCATTGTAGTTTGAAAATATCATGTGTCAAAAATTTAATGATACACCTCACTTATCAAACACTATTGCTTAGCCTAGTCTACCGTAACATGCTCAGAACACTTAAGCTAGACTATAATTGGGCAAAATCATGATACTCTTCTTCCTCAGGTTCTTTTTATCTTTCATCAGTATTATTGCCAAGGGAACATAATATTTCTTTTTCCTTTTAATTTTGGCACCTTGACTTAATGTCATAATTGTCCTGTCTTTTCTCAGCTACTCTCCTACCTAAGTGCTTGGCATTGGGACTACACTCCATTCATTAGGCTGTCATGACTTAGGGCAAGGTTTCGCAAACTCTTCACATTTTGAGTCAGAAAATTATTTGTTTGAAAGAACAATTTGTCCTGGGCAATGCATAATATTTAGCAGCATTCATGGGCTCTATTCATTAAGTGCCAGTTAAAAATTCCCATCCTGAGTTGTGGCAACCCCAAATTTCTCTAGACTTTAAAATTGTCCCAGATGGGAACCAGTGGGTTTAGAGGTAGTAGGCTGATTTAATATACTACTTGGAAAACAAATGTAAACTTGGTTTTCTATTGGAAAAATATCTCTATGTATGGCAAATAAGCTTCTTTAGCCATTTTCCTAATATTTGAGTACAAATTCTAAGATCCTAGTCTCTAGTCTTGATTCAGTTCTGTCTTTTCCAAGATTGTATTTTAGGAGGTCGTGTCTGTCTGCCTTCCATTTTTCTTCTTCCATCTTTATAGATCTCCTTTTCTCTGAAATAAACACAATAAGTGTTTATTACTAGACAACTGTATGTCAAACATTTTATACAAGACTGACACTTCAGTCCTAATTCTTGCAGAACTTGGAGCATGAGGAATAGATAGAAATCATGGGATTCAGGGTTCACAGGACTAACCACTTCACCATGTTGGTGGTGCTGGCACTGTGGTTGGCACATATTAGTTTCATGTTAGGCCATGCTTACAGAAAATAGGAATAAAGATGTAATTGGCTCAGTACAACTATGTATGTGTGTCTATGAAAGAAAAAAATCATCTTTTGCTATATACATTTGCATGAATCAACAAAACAATTTCAATAAATGAATCAATAAGTTTTAGTAAATTCTTGGTATTTTGTGGCAACCCCTCCCCCCAACTATTTCATGATGGCATATAATGACCTGTTGTTTTGTGCTGGCTAGGGAGATTTTGAGACCTCTGTTTGTGTACATTCATTATTAACAAGTCAGTGTTGCAATTGAATCTGAATGCAACCAGTTTCTATTGACACAGTGCAAATTATAGCTTATGTGTTGGTGAAGCATCTTGTTACTGCTCTCATAGTTAAGAACAATGAAAATTCATTTAAACTCAACAGGTACATCTGATTTATGATCTTAAGACAGAACTATGACTAGACCAAGAAATTGAGATTTATTTGTTAAGTGGAAAAATTAAAATGTAGGTTTAGGTATTAGCAGAAATGGAAATAAATTCTCTTCGGTTTTGTAAAACTGCAAACTTAGTGTATTCTGAGACAGTCAGTTCAAATTTTTCTCCTGGTGGTAACTATGAGGCCATTATCCTAAGTGGAGTAACTCAAGAATGGAAAATCAAATACCCCACATTCTTACTTATAAGTGGGAGCTAAGCAGTGGGTACATGCAGCTCTGCAAGAGTGGAATAATAACATTCTAGAGTCAGAAAGGTGGGAGGATGGAAAGGGAGTGAGATAAAAAAACACCGTTTAGGTATAAGGTACACTGTTTGGGTGGTGGATACCCTGAAGACTCCATAGTATACCCATTCAACAAAATTGCACTTGTACACCCTAAATCTATAAAAATAAAAAATAAAAAAACATAAAAAAAGCTTTTCTTCCAGTGAAATTGAGTCAAATAGATGTGGATTAGCAGGTATTTAGGCTCCCTTTGCATAAATCTTAACTTTCTCTAGTGTTTATTTGGATTAGAGATGGCATTTGATAAAATGGTTAAGGAGATAAAGGTTGTCACCCAGCCCTCAGGCTGCCTAGCTTCCATGCCTTCTATGCAGCACTGTTTCCAAGGAGTAGACCTTGCCATGATTTCTCTCTCTCTCTCTCTCTTTTTTTTTTTTCTTTTCTCTTCCCACCATATGCTCCATTCTTCAAAACTTGATATAAGGAAAGAATAAAAAACATTTTATTTACGTTTTTTATTATTCCAAGAATGCTTTGGACAATATTGCTTTTCAACAGCATTGCAGTTTTCAGTAGATACCACTGTCACCAAAATTGTCTGAGGTGGGAGTAGGCAGGAAGGCATCTTCTTTGCTTATTGCAAATCAAGCCTAGAATGAAGAACAATTGAGAGTATAATTTTTGACTAGGAAGGACAAATATTGTGCTACACAGGTAGTCTGTCTCTTCCTTTCTAATGTTGTGAATTTCTAGAGACTCAAAACTTGTCTTTATTATGGATTCATTGATGCATTTCTTACAAAATCTCACATAGTCTTTGGAATATTTTGACACTATGGTATATATTTTTAATGGTCTAAAGGTGACACTTTATTTTGCTTAAATTTTGCTAGTGCCCTTGTGAAAGGATGTCGTTGTCTGGAAATTGACTGCTGGGATGGTGCACAAAATGAACCTATTGTATACCATGGCTATACACTCACCAGTAAGCTTCTGTTTAAAACTGTCATACAAGCAATACACAAATATGCATTCATGGTATGTATATATTATAACTTACTTGCTTCAAAATTCTATGGTAGCTGGCCTTAGTCTAGGTCAGAGCTATTTCCAATTGTGGATTATGACCCATTAGAAGGCAGTGACGTCTATGTAGTATATAGTTACAGGTAGATTTATCAAAGTTAATCACAGGTACATATTATTTTTGTGAAACCTCTTCTTATTCATGTGTGTTTGTGTACTTGTATATGTATTATATCACAATGTAAAATATCTTTCTGATTGTGGATGATGTCCAAGAAAGTTAGAGAAATACCAGTCTAGATAATAGCAAATATTTTACAGTATTCAACTATTTTATTTCTAAGACAAAAATACAATGTGTCAACAATACATTATCTCAACTGTTGACATTTTAATAACTTAATGGCAGCTATTTATAGAATAATAAATATTCACAAGTTTGGATATTAAAATTATTATTCAGTTCACTATGTTACGGATTCAAAGATACAGTTAAAACTTGGTCCCATTTGTAAACATGGCTAACTATGTAACATCAGACATTTAAAGTGTTTTGTAAACACTTGTAATTGTTTTGTTAATATATTTGTTTTCTATTTTAAGTACCTCAACTATAGTACAATTGTAGTACAAAGTGATTTAAGAAAATCTTACTTAGTAATTCATGTGCCCCTAATAAATTAAACTTAGAAATTTAATAAACTTAAAGTTTTCTTGTATCAGTACATTATAAGTCTGTAAACATAAACTTAAAATCACAAATTTACATTAATTACTCCATTATATATGAAAAGAGTATAAAATGAATATTTCCAAGATACAAATGTCAGGTGTGAACAATTTCTATCATAAATAAAAATATTGATAGCATGGCATTAATTTTCTTAAACATCTCATTTCTGATGATTTCAGATGAAGTTTATCTCTCCACTCCCAACTTCTCCCTTGAACTCTATATACACAACTATCTTGAACCAATGTACACAATTACCTATTTGACATTTCCATTTGGATATCAAATAGGCATATTTAATTTCACATGTTTCAAATTGAGCTCCAGATGTTTCCTTCTCCCATTCCTGGTCTCTCCAAGGTCAGTTAATGGCAACTTCCAAATGCTTAAGCCAAAATCATTCCTGTCAACTTCAACCCTCTTCCCCATCTTACTAACTCATCAATCAATTCTTTAGGAAATCATCTTGGCTCTACTTTCAAAATATATCTTAAATTTAATCTCTTGTTCCCATTCTTGCTATTACTGTCCAGGTTAACCACCATCCCCTCTCACTTGAACGCTTGCAATGGCCTCTTTCCTGGCGTTGGTGCTTTTCTCCTTACTTTCCTGCAGTCTTATCTCAACATATCAGCCAGAGAAACTTTTCAGTAGGTCAGGTCATGTCATTCTTCCTCTCAAAGCCTTCAATACCACTCATAATGAGGCCAAAGTCTATACCATGACTCATCGGGCCCTATGTGATGTGTTTTCTGTTATCTCTCTGCACGCTCCCGCTAATCCCTGTTCACTTGGCCATTCTGGCCTATTTATTTATTTATTTAGGCACATCTCAAAGCCTTTCCCCTTGCTACTTCTTTTATGTAAAATATTCTTTCCAAATATTTACACAGCTAACTCCATCACTTAATTTAGGGTGAGTAGCTGAAGAAATAAAAGGAAATAGAGACAGTTTTAGAATTTAAAGGCCCTTAGATAGAAAGACCTATAACTTCTAAACTCTAGAAAATAAGAGATGAGCAATAGAACAATAAAGAAAGATAAACCAAAAAAGGGAAAGGGAAGAAGTAAAATTATTTCTGTCTGCAAATGACATGATCCTATATGTCAGAAACACCGAAGATTCTGCAAAAAAGAAAATCATATTGTTAGAACTAACAGATGAATGTAGCTAAGTTTCAGGATACCAAATTAATATTCAAAAATCAATAGTTTTTGTTTAATTAATAAATGAAATTAATTAATAAATTAAAATTTATTAACAAATAAAATCAAGAGGGAAATTCCATTTGTAATAGAATAAAAAATACCCAGGAATCAATTTAATGAGGGAGATGAAAATTCTGTACACTGAAAATTGTAAAACTTCGATGAAGACACAATTAAATAGAAAGATATCCTGTGTTCACATATTGGAAGCATTAATGACATTAAAAAATGTCAATACTATCCAATGCAACCTATCAATATCCTATTGACACTATTCATAGAAGTGGAAAAAAAAATATAAAAAGAAACTAAAAGATTTGTAAAGAACCATAAAAACCGCAAATGGCTAAAACAATTCTGAGAAAGAAAAACAAAGTTGGAAGCATTATACTCACTGATTTAAAATGATATCACATAGTTATAGTAATCAAAATGGTACTAGCATAAAAACAAACACATAGACCAGTAGAACAGAATAGAGAGACCACACATAACCCTGAGTTTATAAAATGGTCAACTTATTTTCAACAAGAACGCCGAGAGAACACAATAGGGGATAGTCTCTTCACTAAATGGTGGTAGAAAAACTGGATTTCAGCATTCAAAAGAAGGAAATGGGACTCTTATCTTAAAAAATACACAAAAATCAACTCAAATAAATAGAAGACCTAAATGTAAGACCAGTAATAATAATAACTTGCTAGAAGAGAACAGAGGAAAAGGCCCTGAATAATAGCCTTTGCAATGATTATTTTTTAGATATCATACCAAAAGCTCAGGCTACAAAAGCAAAAATAAATAAATGGTAGTACCCTAAAGTAAAAAGCCTCTCCCAACAAAAGAAACCACCAAGGAAATAACAGCCTGCAACTGGAAAAAATAGTTACAAATCTGATAAGGGGTTAACATCCAATATTTATAAAGAACTCCTATAACTCAATAGTGGAAAAAAAAAATAACCAGATTAAAATTTGGCAAAATCTCTGAATAGGAATTTCTCTAAAGACATAAAATAGGCCAACAGGTATCCAAAAAGGGGCTCAACATCATTAATCATCAGGTATATGCAGATCAAAACCATTCTGAGATGTTACCTCCAACTCTTACAATGTTAAATCTCTCTTTATCAAAAAATGAAAAGATAATGTTGTCAAGGATATGGAGAAAAGGAAACTCCTGCACACTGTTGGTGGGAATGTATATAGATTAGCACAGCCATTATAGAAAGCAGCTTGGGGATTGCTAAAGAAATTAAATAAAGAGCTACCATATGACCCAGGAATCCTAGCACATACCCAGAGGAAATGAAATCACCACCTTGTAAAGATATGACATGGAAACAACCTGAGCATTCATCCACGGAGAGACAAGTGGATAAAGAAATTATGGTATGTATACATAATGGAATATTACTCAGCCCTAAAAAAGAAAGAGATGTATGTTATTTGCCACCTTGTGGATAAGCCTGGAGGACACTATGCTAAGTGAAACAAGCAAGACACAGAAAAAAAAAAAAACCAAAAAAAAACCCAAACATGTTTTCACTTATATGTGGAATCTAAAAAAACCCCTCAAATATACAAAGGAAAAAAACAGTGGCTATAGGGACAGAATTGGGGAGAAAATGGGGAGATATGGGTCAGAGGATACAACGTATCAGTTAAGTAAGGTGAACAAGTCTAGAGCACTAATGTATAATGTGAAGACTATAGGTAATAAAATTGCACTATTCATGGAATTTATGCTAAATGAGATTTTAGCTACTTTTGCCATAAAAATGAAAAAAATTAGTAAATGCAAGGAGGTTGAATTGACCTAAGTGCCCTTTGACTTATGAATGAATTAAGAAATTGTAGTGTGTGTTCATATAAAACATGGAATACTACTCAGCCATAAAAAGGAGTGGAATAATGTCATTTGCAGCACTGTGGAGTGACCTGAGGTCATCATCCTAAGTGAAGTGTCTCAGGTATGAAAAATAAACACCACTTGTTCTCACAAGTAAGTGGGAGCTAATAGATGGGTGTATGTGGGCACAAAGCAATATAAGGGGCATGAGAAATCCAAAGTGGGGGAGGGTGAGAGCAGGATAAAAACTTGCCTTTTGGGTACAATGAACTCTATTCTAGTTATAGGGAGCCTTGACTTAAGCATTCTACAAGATATCTATGTAAGAAAAACACTTACTAATTAATTATTTGAATTAAAAAGATCCCCCAAAAGAAATTTACAATTAAAGTGAGGGATAAAACTACCAAAAAAAATAGAGTTAGAGAGCGAGGTTAAATCAACATGCACAACTGATTTGTCTCCCCATTAAAGAGTTTGAAATTCTCTTATTAAAAATAATGGTAACTATGTGAGATATTGAGTACCTTAATTTGCTTCACTCTAATAATGTTTTCATTGTCTATTTTTATCTATAGCATCATATAGATATGCACAATAACATTTATTTTAAAAAAAAGAGAGAGAGATGAGATTTAAAACATGGCTTTAAGCAAGAAAAACTCAATGTGATTTCTCAGTGGAACAAGGAGACTCAGATTTGCATCATAAATGAGATTGAAACTTGGATTTCTGATTCAGTATAGTCACTGTTAATTTGGGAAAGAGAAGAAATGAAATAAAATAGAATTGATGACCATGACTGGGAAAGAACCTTGGGCCTAGTTACTGGTACATATAAGAAATCTAAGTTTTTGATTACATTGCTACCTCCAGCCCCCAAGTCTGACTCTTAGGTAAGCCTTGAAACAATCTTTGGACAGGAAGTGGGCCACAAACATTGCTTGGCTTTAAAAAGAGCAACCTCCTCAATATCCACATTAGATGCAGCAAAGGAGGATAAAAGGAAGACAAGAGGATTTTCCCAGCAGATGGGGCCAGGGACGCAGAAGATAAAAAAATGAACTCTGCCCGGTCAATGAAGTGAGGACAATGTAGGAATCTGCCTGCTAGGCCACCACTTCGGCCAGTCTCATTTTCATTTGTTATATTTGGGAAAAACTTTACACTATTGTGTTGATGTTAGAGGGAGTCAATAGACATATTCAACAGTGTTTGTATAGTTGAGCTGGTCATCGCCATAGGCTGCAAAAGGGCCCCAAAGATGCTGGGTTCTTTTTCCTGGAAACTGTAAGCATTGCTTTATTTGGACAGTCTTTGCAGATGTGATGATGTTAAGGATCTCTAGGTGGGGACGTTATTCTCAATTATCTGAATGGCCCTAAATGCCACCATACGTATTTTTATAAAAACAAGGTAGAGGGAGATTTGACACCCCAGGGGACAGAGTTGAGAATGATGTGGACACAAGCCAAGAAATGTTAGCAGCCACTAAAAGCTAGAAGAGGCAAGGACCTGTTTCTCTCCTAGATCCTCCTGAGAAAGCACAGCCATGACTACATCTTCATTTCAGCCCAGTGAAAGCAATTTAAAATTCTGGTGATTAGAAGAACTGTGAGAGAAGAAATTTCTTTTTTCTAAGCCACTAAGTTTGTGGTAATATGTTACAGCAGCCACATAAAACAGGATAATAATACATTCACAGGTTAAAAAGAGATAATATCACATGTCCTATTTCAAGGGCTGTGATAAAACAGAGCAAGCTTGTGAATCTCTGCCTTGTTAACAAGTTTGTATCTGATAATTATTTATGAAATCAAAACACAGGTTAGAATTTTGACTCAGATCCGGAAATGTTTTCTTCTCTACTTTGTGGCAAATTTTGAAATTACCGTGGTTGAGAAAGGACCAAAAACACCTTTGTAGACTCATCTTCATTTAATAGATCCCCTTTATTATTAAAAACTAGAAATAGTTTTAGCTTTGTTTCTAATTCTAAAGCAATGTGTTGTGATTACAGAAGTTAAAACTGAAAAAGAAGAAAAGCAACATTTTCCTCAGCTCACCAGTGTTAATAGGTTTTTCTTTCATGTATTAAAATGTCTAAATATTAAAAGAAAATAAAAATATAGAATGTTGCCCTTGGGCAGCTTGCTTCGTAAGACTCTAGATAAATTTCTATAGTAATCGACATAATTAATGTCTATCTCATTCCTTTATATGAACATGGTACAATTTATTTAAATAAGTACCCAATGATGGATGCTTCAGCTGTTTCCTAGACTTTTGGTGAAAAAGTCATAATTTTTCTTTTTATACAGAATTAATGGTCCCTGTTTTGTCTAAACCAAGAACAACTTCCAGTTTAAAGAATACTTAATTATTTTTCAAAGGTATTAATTAGAATTAAGTTTTAAATTAAGTTCTTATATTAACTGCATTACAATTATTTGCAAGTTCTGATTAATAACCATAGTAATGGTTAATTTTTTAGACATCTGACTACCCAGTGGTGCTCTCTTTAGAAAATCACTGCTCCCCTTCTCAGCAAGAAGTGATGGCAGATAATTTGCAGACGACTTTTGGAGACTCCCTGCTTTCTGATATTCTTGATGAATTTCAAGACAGACTACCTTCACCAGAGGTAACATTTTGTCTGAGAAGCTCCTGTTAAGAAAAACAAAACAAAACACCAAAACATGTCACTGTTACCTTGGCCCGTGAAGGTGTGTTAGTTTTATTCATAGAGGTGTATTTTTTCCAATATGTTTCCTAGAAAATGCTCTCATGAGCATTTAGGTGAATTTATATTCAAAAAGAGATTAGATAGAGAGATATATGTAAAACCCACATGTTGACTGTATGCCATACATCCTGGGTCCACAATTGGAAGGCAATTTGGTATTAGGCCCTAGGAGTTTCTTTCTTTCTTTTTTTTTTTTTTTTTTATAGGCAAAATGTTAAGAATGGGGCAAAAGTTTTAGGAGTCTGTACCTTTATCTCAGAAGTTGGGTAGTAGGTTCCCTTTAAAATCTACTCTTCTTAAATTCCACGTTCCTAGGACCCCTTTCCATCTTTTCCTGTGGACACTTAGGTATTTGATTTGAGGAGCCCCATCTCTACTCGCAGGATTTCACTTCCCTCGCCAGCTACTTAATACTTTATTATTCCCTCTCACAGCCTGATTTTCCATGTCTTAACCTCCTTGAAACCTACCCCATCCATCTTCCTCTCCACCATGACTTGCTCGCTGTGGTCATCAAAAACTTTCTTCCTGCTAAATTCTAGTGGACCTGATTCAGCCTTCGTCTGATTGTGCCTCCAGAGACATTTAATACCATGGCCCCTCCTTCCTTTCCTTAAACACTTTCTTCTGTAAAACCACATTCTTTAGGCTTTCCTCCTTCCTCTCTGGCAACTCCTTCTTAGTTTCCTTGGCTGGCTCATTACCCTTACCCCAGATTTTATCTATAAAGGAACTTTTCTTTTTTTTTCAATAGTATTATCTAACATCCACTAGTTTACTTTTGACACATCTTCATTTTTGGTAGGTATAGCATTATACCGTATATACTCGAGTATAAGTCGAGTTTTTTTGGCACAAAATTTGTGCCAAGTTCGGGTTTTTCGGCACAAATTTTGTGCTGAAAAAACTCGGCTTATACTTGAGTATATATGGTATATATCTTTTTATAGTTGGGGATTCATTGAGGGTACACAGAAGCAGGTTACACTAATTGCTTTTGTTAGATAAGGACCCTCTTATATTAATATTTGTCTCTCGCCCCACAATGTGAAACCTGTCTCTTGACCCCCCATGCCTTCCCTCCTTCCCTTTCTCAAATATAGCAATATTTTTATAGTATTTGAATATTTCCCTTTATTTTTCCTTATTCTACTTAAATGAGTGGAAAATTTAAAAATGAAAGTGTTGTGACACTTATGACAAGATATATAGGGTTCATGATAAAACTGAAGCAGAAAAAAATGATCTGGTACATGGAAAAAACATGACACTTTCATCTCATAAGAATGCTTACAGACTAAATGTGTCCAATTATGATGGGAAGGAAAGAAATACTAAAGAACTTGGTGCAAAATGCTGCAAACATATCATTAAAGATTAAACCTAACAGTTACGGTCTAATTCTGGAAATTATAATCATTTTTGAATTTCTAGGAAGAGAATCTCTTCTCTCATTATATGTAAATCTATTCTTTAGCATTCCAACACATAGTTTGTATTAAAGTTTTGGCTTCCATACTAAACTGGCGAGATCCTTTCCAACAAGTAAATGAAGAATTAGAGAGAAAATCACTTTCTCATACAACGTTCAGTCTTCAGTGTGTAAGATAATTGCCTGGAGACTTGTTAAGAAAGCCTAATAATTCCTAAAATTCAAGATTATGATTCTTTAATTTTGAAGTAGACCTTAGGAATTAACCCCTTTTACAAGCACCCCTGCCAACATGTGGTCATTGTCAGAGGGAGAAGGCCCAGGCTGATGGAATGATTTGAGTGGGTACCAGAGGATGGCAAGAGGGAAGGACAATCAAAGCTCCTAAGAGAAAAGCATTTTGCTTCATTACCCAGATTTCAGCATTCAGTATGATAAAACAGACACTGAAATGTGTTTGGTGAATTAATGAAGTTTTGAAAAGGGTAGGAGTAACCAAGGGAAAGATTGGAACCAGATGCTTTGGATTTAGAACGAATGACACTGGTGGTAAATCCTGCCATGCTTCTAGCTCTGATGGACAGGAAATATTAAACTAATGACGATTGCATGTAATATAGGTGAAATTTGAAGAGGCTTTATAAATCTTTGAGTCTATACTAGATGCCAGACACTATGATAGGTATTATTATAAACCTGATCTCGTTTAATACTTTTTAATGTTGGATAAGAGAATGATGACCTGAGGCATTTACTATTAGAAGTCGTAGTCTGGGTGCAGTGGCTCATGCCTGTAATTCTAGCACTCTGGGAGACAGAGGCAGTGGATTTCCTGAGCTCAAGACTTCATGACCAGTCTGAGTAAGAGTAAGATCCTGTCTCCTCTAGAAGTAGAAAAAACTGGTGGGCCCCTGTAGTCTTAGTGGAGGTGAGGCAAGAGGATCGCTTGAGCCCAAGAGTTTGAGGTTGCTGTGAGCTATTATGCCACCACGGCACTCTACCCAGGGTGACAGAGTGAGATCCTGTCTCAAAAAAAAAAAAAAAAAGCTGTAACATTTTAACTTCCATGATATGGCAAGTATTTTAACACATAGATTCTTTTCACATATTTAAAAACATTGGAATAGTCCCAACTTGTGGACTCTAAAAAAGACGACATATACTAAATTCCAATCATAACAGGCATCTCTATTTTTGTGAATTACGGTCAATACCATAATATCACTGGTTTGTATTGAGGTATGAATAGGGGTAAGAAAAAAATAAGATCAGGTATGTAGCATAGGGTCTGGCTTCCAGTATGGACGAAATCAAATATTTGTTAAACCTCTTCAAATTTCACCTATATTACACTCAAGCATCATTAACGTAATATTTCCTGTCCATCAAATCTAGGACCATGGCAAAATTTACAGCTCTTACATGTCTTCCCACTTTGTTCTCATTAAAAATATAATGAAACACTTTTTAATGACTGTCAGAAAGCAAACTTACCTGTAAATGTGTGATGACACATTGTATCTCTCTTTCAAATTATTTCCATAGGTACTAAAATTCAAAGTACTAGTTAAAAATAAGAAAATAGGAACCTTATTGGAAACCCGGGAAAGGAAAGGCTCTGATAAGCATGGGAAGGTGGAGGAATGGGAAGAAGTGGTGGAGGGAGAGGAGGAGGACGACGAATTTAAAGACTCCTTAGCTGATAGTTTGGTATCAAAGGACAATCAAGAAAAAGAAACAGAAAGAAAAAATATGCGTGGAATGATTTTCAAGAAAAAGAAGGTAAGATGATGCTTTGTGCAAACCTTTTAAATGGTTGAAAAGTATTATTATTATTATTTTTTTTGCAGTTTTTGGCCAGGGTTGGGTTTGAATCCACCACCTTCGGTACATGGGGCCGGCACCCCACTCCTTTGAGCCACAGGCACAGCCCTTAAAAAGTAATTTTTTTTAATTGGTGGAGAATTAAAAAAATTCTGGAAAGAAAAGTCTTTTTCCTTCTTATAAAAACTTTAGTCTGTCAATTAAAATTTACTTTGAGAAAAATGGACAGTGGGAGAGAAAAGTTAAAAGCCGCCTCTTTTCTAGGGTTAGCTGTTTTTAAATGTTTTTTTTTTTTTTTTCCTGTATAGTCAACAAATGTTACGCAGTGTTATGCTCTAGACATTGTACACAGTACACCAGCTACAGAGATAAACAGCATAATTTCTCTGCCTTCAAGTAGAGAGAGAGAAAGAAGGTCAATGTTTATAATATATAGTATTAGAAGTATCCACATTAGCATGAAAAAGAATTTAAGTTTTCATGTGACATAAAACAAATCCAACTGGTTTAAGTAAAGCAAGGATTAATCTACTGGCCTACTTAGATGAAAAACTGAGTGAAAGCAATTTTAATTTCAGAAATGACTTGGTATAGTGTCTCAAGCAAGGTCAATAGAACTTTATTTTTTCCCCCCAACTTTCCCCCACTTTCTCTGCATTGGTACAAGACTATTTGCAACACATCAGCTTCATATTCTTTCAGGTTTAAACAAGTGTGTATGTTTCAGCAGAACAAACAAAGTTTTTTTTTTGTAAATTGGTTGTGATCATGTTAAACATGCCTCCCTGAAGTAATTACTGTTGCTAGGGGATTGCAAAGCTCCGATTAGCCAAATTTGTATGACCCATGCCTGCATCGAGGATGAGTAATGAACATTTTCCCAAAATAAAATAGGGCAGAAGAAATAGATACTGGGCTATAAAAGAGGAAATGTTATTCCAAAATGAAATAGGAAAATATACTTACTCATGGTTAAAACTCTTAATTTGTAAAACTTATAAGAATAAACTGAAATCTTTGAGAAAAGGGAAAGAGTAATAATTATCATCCTCAATATTTTGAGATGTTAAATTTAGGCTAACTCATAGTAACTTTAAATATTTTAGTTACTGGAATTAATCACATTGGCTTAATACAAATAGTTATTGAGGAGGTCATCTTATGAAAAGGCTAACAATACATTTGGAAACATATTGTCTTTATTAGAAAAGGAATTTTTTATTAATGATTAGTGTAAAAATGTGAAATTACTGCATTTTATTTTTAGACCAGGAAGGTAAAAATTGCTCTGGCCTTATCTGATCTTGTCATTTATACTAAAGCTGAGAAGTTCAAAAGCTTTCAACATTCAAGACAGTATCAGCAATTTAATGAAAATAATTCTATTGGGGAGACACGAGCCCGAAAACTTTCAAAGTTGAAAGGTAAATTCTTATGATTCCAACAGATGAGGTGTTTAAATTAGTTATATTGACTGCTGTGGTGTTAAGGTTAGTCAATGATACTTTTAAAATATATTTTCATAAGATTTCAACATATTTAACATAATTTAGAAAGGGGTTATAAGCCTTAGCTACATTAAGTTTTATTTCACAGAACATTGCCATTAATTAACTTACGTCTTGATATTTTGATTGAGAATGTCCACTGCAGACAGTTTGTGGGTGAGGTTGTGGTTAGCATTTTGTATGGGAAAGCGCTAAGTGCACTACAGGGCTAGGTAGAGACAAGATTCAAGGCACTTGAACTTGGGAGCAAAGAAGAGCAGAAGGCTGAAATCTCAGCGCTGGTAGCATCCACTGTGTCTCTGAAGGAGACCTAAAGAGTGAGACTGCAGGCGGGAAGGAGGTAATGAAGGTTTATGGCTGCAGGAATGGAGACAGGGTGACATTTATGGATTCAACACCATCTAAGAGGTAGAGTTAATGAGATTTGAAAGCTCTGTGTTTGAAGTGAAGGAGAGGGAAGTAATGGCATGCAGGTAGGACAACCAGGTAGCTGTGCAGTGTGCGCTCTTGGGTGGCACACCCCCTTAGAGGCCACCTGTCTCTGCACCTTCTTCAACTGCCTCTGATTTTCATATCAGGTGATTCTTCTGTTTGTCAGTGCTCAAGGTGAAATAAGGCTTGGGAAAGAGAATGGGAAGCAGACCCGACCCTCTTCTCAGACTCATGTGGTGCGATGTTCCAAATTTAGAAAGAAGTGGGCAGCTAACTTAACAGCCAGGTGACTCTCCAAACCCAACTCAAAAATTGCAATCTGTAATTTTGTGCAGCAGTGTAGCAGGAAAATCGGCACCTGCAACTGACTTGAGAAAAGCCATCAGCTGTTTAGAAATGCGGACTTGATATAGATAATGGCTGCCCTCATTGGGCTTGCCACTGTTATCCAAGGATTTTGAAGTTAGTTCATATCCTCTAACTGCCTATTAGAGAGATCCTGGATATTTTAAACCCCCCACCACCTTTTAAACTGTGGGTTGTAACCAAAAATCAGTTCAGTAGGTCTGGACTACAGCTAAATAACACAACATAATAGAGTAATGTAGGATAGAGTAAAATGAAACAGGATGGAAGAGAACAGAACAAAGACGTGCGTATTGTAGGCAGTAAATTCTTACTTATTCAAGTACTGTTTTATGAAACAATTGGGCATGTTGTACGTGTGTTAGGTTGTTATGTAAAATGTGTTTCTAAGTGTAAAATAGGGTCAAGAGAGTTTGTAAGGCCTGTTTCACCAACCTCTGTCTCTTGAAACTATTGGATAGTTTTTGTTGTTTATGAGGACAGGCATTCCTGGCACAGTAAAATTATAATTCTGTTACTCTCATCCTATTAAATACTTGTAAAATGATTTGAAAAGAGCTTAGAGAGTTCTCAGCAAAGTATAGCATTTCCATCTCTGAGAAAGGGTGTCAAGCATTTTTCTTGTACTAAAAGTCAATAGTAAATAATAATGTCATCAAAGGTTTAATTGCAAGGATCACTATAAACATAACAAACATTGTTAAAAGTAGTGTTTTAGATAAATATTATTGAAATGAAATGATTTTCACATTAATTTAGCAAGCAAAAGATAGCTTTTATCTTTTGTATATAAGGGAATGAACAATATTTTTCAGTTAAAAATTCACATATGAAGGTATGACAATTAAGTTCATGAACTCATCCTAGAAGAAGTGCTGCATACCTCACTGTTGAGTATCACTACAGTCACCTTCAGAGTACTCCCCCTTGGGAAGCTATGCACCAACACTAGTGCCTAGTCCATCCTTCAGAGCAATTTTGAAACTCTTTTTCTGGAATGGCCATCAGAGCTGTTGTCATATGAGGTCTAACAATTATGTTTTCATCCTAGAAAAAAGTGCTTTGAAGGGTGGACTTAAGTGCTGGCATCAGTGCATAGCTTTGCAAGGGAGCACTTCAAAGGTGACCATACTGATATTCAGCAATGAGGTATGTAGCACTTTCTCTAGGATGAATTCACGTAATTAAATGTCTGACTTTGTATACACACAAAGGAATAGAAAGATATACACTAAGGAGTTTTTTGAATTTCACAATATTTGGAGGTACACATGTATTTGATTACTAGATCACTCTAGTTATGCTTGAGTCAGGGTTCTAAGTGTGCACGTCACCCAGATAGTGACCATTAAGTAGGCTTTTGCCCACCCCTTCTTCCACCTTCCCCTCTGCTTATCTGCTTGATTTCCAATGAATTTTACTTTCCTCTGTGCACTTTTGTGCTCAGGGGTTATTTCCAATTTAATAGTGATTCTTTAATAGTGATTCATTCTTTAGATACTTCACTTAGGATAATGGTCTCCAGTTCCATACAAATTGTTGCAAAAGGCATTAATTCATCCTTCATGGCTGAGTAGTATTCCATGGTATACATATAGCACATTTTGTTAATCCATTCATCAATTGATGGGCACATGGGTTGTTTCCACATCTTTGCCATTGTGAATTGTGTGGCAATAAACATTAAAGTGCAGGTGTCTTTTTGATAAAATGACTTATTTTCCTTTGAATAAATACCCAGTAGTGGGATTGCTGGATCAAATGGTAGGCCTACTTTTAATTCTCTGGACTTCCTCCTATTTCTAAAATGAACATGGACTACATTGTGATAAGGTTTAATTTCTAAAGATTAATCTCAAAAATAACAAAATCATATTATGTTGGGAGACCTTAGCAATCATTCATGTTTATTACTTTGTAGATGGGAGACTATTGATATTGGTAAAATTAACTATATTTTTTAAGTTGACAATGCTTCTTAAAGAGTAGCATTTAGAGTGATAGGGGAAATGATTCTGCTCTAATTTGATTTGTAAATAGAGTGAGTCATAACAATAACTGTTTCTCCCATGATTGCTCACCATATTGTCAGGAATGGTTATAGGAACAAGAAGAAGAATAACCTTGGAGAAACTTGAAATCTATGTTAAAACATTTGTAGGGGTGTGTAATGGGTAGTGTGTAAATTAGTTTTGAATTTAAAGTGATTTAACTAGAATATAGATGAGAAGAATCATAAAGAATATAGAATAGATAGAAATTCAAATACATGTAGACTGTGTATCTTCGTATGTACATGTAAATATACTTCAATTACATCGATACTCTCTCAGTCAGGAAGACATCTGAAATAATTAAAAGCATAAGGAAGTAGTGAGTTTTTCACAGGAGATATGTAAGCAGAGATGGAATGAATTTGGTGGGAAGATTGTGGAGTGGAGGGGTTGCAAGTTGAATCTGGTAACTTTAGGGTTCCTTTCAATAGTGAGAATTGGAAATGTTCCATGGGATTAATATAGCTGGAATCAGAAAGCTTTGTATAACCTACATGTGATTCTGTCATAATGTGAAAATCAAAGTGAAAGAAAATGGGAAAATATACTACTTTTCTTTTGAAAAACAAATGTATTTTATTTTAGAATTTGAAGTATTGTGACATTGATGTGAAATCAATTTGTATGTGAAAAATATATAAAATTATCTTTTTTCTACTCAAATAAATGCTCAGTGTACACTAATTGTATAATAAAATTATTATTAATATCTCCATAACAGTGCATTATATCATAATTATGAAGCATGGATTTATTTTGATTTTCATGAATTGCAAACACAGGGTGGCCGTCAAGTTCATGTGGAATTTAAAATAGTAGGCAAACTTTATGGCCACCCTGCATTTTTGCCAAGATAATGCCTATCAAAATATTGAAATTATTGTAGAATTATATTATATGACATAGATATAGTAGCTTATTTAATTTACTTTAAATCTTTCATAAGGGTTTAATAATTTTTTTTTTTCAGTCGAAGAGTTTATTTCTCACACCAGGACCTTCATTACCAGAATATATCCCAAAGCAACAAGAGCAGACTCTTCTAATTTTAATCCTCAAGAATTTTGGAATATAGGTTGTCAAATGGGTATGTTATATAGGATACTGAGTTGTTTTTAAAAGTCACATAAAATGAGTTTATTTTATGAATTTATGAAAAATTCATGAAAAAGCTTTCATGAAGACTTTTGACCCTGGGAGCTTTAGGGTCGGGTACTAATGGTGATTCATTAGTTTTAAGGGTTGAAATCATTCCTAAATGGATCGGAGAGGGTAAATCTAGGTGAGGGTCCTAGGGATGGGAGTTAAATTCTTTAGGAGTGGGCATGGGACATGTGTGGTAGAAGAAAGGAACAAGAAATCCAAAATGGACATCAAATTTCTTTGTTAGAAGATGTACTCAAGGCCTCTTTGGATCACATGACCACTATTATTTATATTCTACATTCGTAGTTGTGAAAAGTCAATGAGATTGCATAGCTGTGTTATTTATCCATCCCAGACTGTATGTATTCCAAGTGGCACAGATGGTACAGTACTAACACTCTCCAGTCAGAAAGTGTCAAGTGTTAACCCTTCCTCTACTGGACTGTGGCAAGGCACACAGGTTTGAAGAGAAGGGGTGAGTGGGGCCAGTGGAGAGGTGGAGGGTTTTACTGCCTGCAGTGTCTCTTTACCAGCCTATATCAAGGTGTCTTTATATTTTAACGATGATTATCAATCTCTCTCCCTGTTTCTCACTTTTTCCTCAAGTGACAGCAGCATCTCTTGGACTTAAAAGTTTATGACATAGCTGGTGTCTTCCTTCCTGCATTTAATGCACTGATTTCCTTTATTCTCATATTTCTTGAATGTTACCTGACATATATTGCTATTCTGTGATCTATACCAGATGCCATTTTTATTTCTTTACTCAAAGTTTACAGATTAAACTTTGCAACTCACTGATACACATTAATATAGACATGGTTGGAGGAAAATGTTTAAAAATCATGAATTATTAGGCGAATGGTGCTTGCTCACAGAACATTTGAAGATATGTAATCCATAATTAGATTTCAGTAAATCGCTTAACTGTGTTTCTTTAATTAGACCCTCTATATCTGACGATGTCAAAATATTTCTTTCTTACAGTGGCCTTAAATTTCCAGACCCCTGGTCTGCCTATGGACCTGCAAAATGCGAAATTTTTCGATAATGGTGGGTCTGGATATGTTTTGAAACCACAGTTCCTAAGAGATGCTAACTCTGACTTTAACCCATATGAAATAATAGACAATAATCCAATTACACTTACAATAAGGGTAAGATGAATAACTTTCTCCTTGACTTTTTTACTTACTATATAAGTTAGATAGTGTACATTAGCATTGTGAATTCCATAGAATTCTGTTGAAGTTCTGTTAATCTTTTCAGGTACTATAGTAGTTCAGCACCCTTCCATATCTGAAAAATGTCTTCCTGTTGCAGGATGAACATTTACGTGAATGGTGATTTGCCTGTGAATAGAAATATTGAGGCTAAAGCCATCTGCTCTCCAAGTTCTATTTATATTATTCCATTGTGTTTGGGCATTTAAGACTGTGAGAGAGAGGCCTGAGTTCAGCCCAGTAGTTACCCTGTGGACATGCTGCTTTTTCTTCTCTATCTTTAAAAATTTTTACCAGAATATCCTAGAAGCCATTTTCTTTTCATTAATCTCCAGAGTTAGGCATTTATAGTTCAGGATTTTTATTTTCTCTGTATGTTTCTGAATATTATTTGATTACCGTATATACTCGAGTATAAGCCGAAAAACCCGAACTTGGCACAAATTTTGTGCCAAAAAAAACTCGGCTTATACTTGAGTATATACGGTACTTAAGAAGTATCTATATGCTTTGCTCCATTATTTGTCCTCCATGCCTACTAATTTGTATCAACTTTATCATGTTCCTTTTTCATCTGCATTTTGGGAGAGCTTTTAACATTTGTTCCCTGCATTGATGATTCAAAGTCTGTACTGATTTTATTCTTTACTGATTTTAAGGTAGATGGGACTTTTCCTCTAGCGTTATTTGACACCCCCCCTCCGCCCCCCCAGCTGCTGCTGCTTCCTTTTTGTTTTTGTCTGTATCCTACCCAGCACGCTTCCCCCATACTCCGGTCTTGTGATTTCATCTTTCATCTTGTGTTTTATTACATCCTGTATAATTCTATCCTGAGCAAAATCAGTTGTGTATCATTTATTACCATTAGAGTAAACTTTTCAAAACTTTTCTTTTTTTTTTTTTTATAACCTCAGTGCTATGTTTATTTCCTTTATTAAATATCACTGGAGTCTTGAAAAACCTCTGGTAGCTTTTCTCTCTCCACTTAATTACGAGCACTCCTCTTTTAGATTATATCTCCACCTGTTGTTGTCAGTAAATAAGCTGGATATGGTCTCTTTGGTTTCTCTTTCTATTTAACTAGCTGCTCCTAGATGCATATGAACTATCTCGGATCCTGTTGTGAAATTTTGGTAAATCCTCATGTTGTCATCCTAGCCAGGCTGATGGTGTCTCATGGTGTTATTTAGTGAAGCTCTGCCGGCTGACCAAGCACTCTCCGGCCAATCGTTACCTGGCTGTTAGAGTGCGTGGATCCTCCAACACCCCGCCACCCCCCTTCCCAGCTGGGCTCCTTCCTCCACCATCAGAGCACTCAGAGCATGGCAGGTTTTGGGAGACCAGCTCATCCAGTTCAGGCCCTGGCCATTTTAGTCCAGCTGAGAATGGGAGGTGTGAGAGCTGTTTTCTGGAAATTAATGTGGAGAGAAAGCACAGCAAAGATGAAGAGGACTGACATGACTCTGGCCATTGCAGAACACAGCAGTGTGTAGCTGAGGTTCCTGCGGGCTGTTAAGGACTTTGTGACTCTAAAGTAGCAGCGTATGACTATCGTGAACAGGCTGTGATTGCCCGCAAAGCTGGATGCAGCGAAACATTGATTAGTTGTCACTGTTCCTGCAATCTGAAGAGGTACTGACCACTGAGCCTGCAGGATAGTGTTTTTACTATGTTGGAAACCTTTTTGGGATATTTTTTTAAATGGTTGATCTAGTGAAAAGAAGGGGCAAATCAGCCTTTTAAAATCCTTTCCTACTCCACACAAACAAATCTCCCTTCTGTGCTCTGGCCTGTGCTCTCTCCCCCTTTCTTACCTCCCAAGTAATTCTTTCTCACTGTCACTTGTGGGTTCCTCTTCTTCTACCTGACCTTAAAATAGTCTAAATGTTGTCTGAAGCTTTTTTAAACCTTTGTCTCAAACTAAGTATTTTCCTTAGAATCAGTTATACAAACATTCATGGTTTAACCACCAACAATGTTCAAATCTTTGACCTCATTTTTGCAATCTAAAGACATATTTTAATAACCTATCTACCATCTTTACCTGTTTAATCACTGTTCTGTCAAACCTAAAAACATGAAACTTTGAACATTCCTTCCTGGTCAAATCTACTTCTACTTGGTTATTGAAATCTCAAGAAATGGCCCATTCCCTCCATGCTGCTCAGACTGGAAAATTGGGAGCCATTCTAATCTTCCACATCTCCTTCACTTCCCATAACTCAGACATCTTTAATTTCTGCCAATTCTATTTGTAAATGTCTTTGTTATCCATTCTCTTGGTCTCTCCTACTTTGCTGCTATTCTGTTTCAGGAGTTTACTACATGTCATCAGGTCTGCTTCTTTGGCTTCCTAAGGATTTCAGGTCACCTATCTCAGTCCTTCTTATCCACCCTCCAAACATTGACCAGAGAGATTTTATTACAATGCCAGTGTAATCACGACCACTTAATATTTGTGTTTTCTGATTGCTTTCCTGGTCAAGGCTTGGCATTCTACTCTGGCCCTGTCTCTCCCACTACTAACCTTTCACCCTGTCTTATAACCCTGTGAAACTTGGATCCTTCTCTGGCCATGATTCATTTTCACAAATTGCACAGACTTTTCCCTCTGACTGGACTATTCCTCCCTCCTTGCCCCAGCTACTGCATTCCCCCTCACTTATCAAGGCTTAGGAATCACTTCTTTATGGAAACATTTTCCTAGGCTGGGCTAGTTGTGCTGCTTTTTGTAGTTTTTTCTATAATACCCAATGCATGCATATATAATGCTATGGCAATATGCAGTAGGTTATGGATATTATCACACTACATTATAATCATTTATTTACTTGTTACTTGTCTCTCTGCCCCTGTTGTCTGAAGATTTTTTTAAGGATAAGAACTGTGTTGTGTTCAATCTTTATTCACAGTGCTTGACACAACATACATGCTTGATACATGTAGGTTGATTGAATGAATGATTTCTCTTTCCTGTTGAGAAAAGAGAACATATGTGCTTTTTCCCTGGGAAAGTGAAGCTCAAAGGTAGTTGGTGTGTACAGAGGCTCACACACGCCACATGTTCATAGTCTGAGAGTCTCATGTAGAGGTGCAGGTGCCATAGAGTGAAGCAGGCAGGGTTAATGATTCTCCCAGGTAGCTGCTGTCATAGCCATATGGGCCTTTCTCTTTTGTTTTTATAAATCTCTGGGGCTTTGTGATTACTTTATGACTTGCACAAAACATGGTGGCATGACTTGGAAATCAAGTTGAATCTTCTCTGGGTAAGAGTAAGGGTAAGGGTCCATTCACCCTGTAGAGTGGTATTTAGCTGGTCTACACTGGTCCTTGGTATCAGTATACTGTGTTTATGGCCAATGTTCTTTCTAATTACTCTGATGATTAATTATGCTGATTGAAAGATGCCCATTCTGTACTGATGATTAAGTATTTGTGTAGTCACTCTGATTTCTAGCTAACACCTCCATGTGCAGATTTAGGAAAGGAAAAATTGCACATTAGCAACATTTTTTCCCCCCATTCTCCTTCCTTTCTCTCTCTCTTCCTTCCTTTTTTACTAAACTTATTTATTTGTCCCTTTTAATATAATCTTCAAAAATTGAAATTATGCCTCAATTTTTACAATTGCATTTTTAGGTTCATATCTTCCAGTTCTTACCCTAAGTTAGTACATTTTAGATATAGTCTTTTTTTAAATGCTCATTTCTTAAAGTAAAACAAACTTTTGCTTCAACAATTAGGTTGGATAATGAAGGGCTAAATAGAAATATTAATTACTTTGTTAAATATTCTTTTGACACCCCTTATTTCATACACATGAGACCATTGATTTTGTCAGACTCAGGTTACTTATCATAATAATATAGGTAAGAATAAGTAATGCAAAATTTTGCAAGTTATTCAAACATAAATTCTATTATCATAAAATGCTATTATAAGAAGTTATATGGTATTTTTTACATTTAAAAGGTAATGTATTACTTTTAATTTTTTGCAGAATATATAATACAAATTTTTAAATAGTGTATGTTATCAGAACAGCTTAGCCTAAATTAAAGTAAAATATGATTGTAAGAAATTCTTTTAAGATAACCTTGGACATCGTGGATTCCAGTAGAATCACATTTTCTTAAAATGGAATGATTTGGACATATTCTTGATTTGGTCCACTTGATTTATCTATATCGGTTGATACTTGAGGATAATAGACTTAAATTTTAAAATTTGTATTACTTTTCAGCTTCAGTTTTAGTGGGGACTGACTTTGAGTTTATCAGCTTTTTTGTGGTACATCATTTTATTTTGAAATTAAATGAATGAGGGTGCAGTTTAATATTCGCCAAGTTCTAGTATTCCCGTGTGTTTGTGCAGATCATCAGTGGTGCCCAGTTGCCTGTTACAAATACATTATCTAACAAGGCTGACACACTAGTGATCGTAGAAGTCTTTGGTGTTCCACATGATCAAGTGAAGCAGCAGACTCGTGTCATTAAAAAAAATGGTGAGCTCCTAAAATATCTTACTGAACTTCTATTAGACTTCTTGTTGGAAAGCTTCCAAAATATGGTTGATCACTTTTACACTTATTTAGTATTCACAAGTAATTATGTTCAAAATTACTAAAATGTTATATGCAGCAAAAGCATTTTGACAATAATTAGGTTGTTTAGT
The DNA here is from genome assembly GCA_963574355.1 of Loris lydekkerianus. NCBI lineage: Eukaryota > Metazoa > Chordata > Mammalia > Primates > Lorisidae > Loris > Loris lydekkerianus. Next base: position 7,965 of record CAUYPK010108344.1, on the reverse strand, counting down.
TATGTTTTCAGATTATGGATGCAAAAACTTATCTGACCTGAGACACTATTACTTTTTTTTTTTTTTTTTTTAAACTTTTTAATTCCTCTTTATGTTTTCCTTCATATTGCTGAATTAAGAAAGACATTTTGACAGGTGCAAATCTACTTAGCCTTTAGCCTCTGCATAAATAAAAAACTTGTGATGGTTCTGATGTAGCATATTATACATTTTTACTTTACTATTTGAATTATTTTAGATCAAAGGTCTGTGGCCTCTGACTCAGGCTAAAGATACCTCAGAAACCTACTGATAAACTATTTGGATTCATAATTCAGTTATTTTTGCCAGAAAGGAAGTGAAGGATTAGAACAAATATTTTTGGTAATATTTTTAGCATTTTGGCTTCCCTTGGTATCTTTTATAATATGTGACTGGTGTTGCCATTCCTTCTGTGAGGTTCAAATCACTAAGGTGATTAGAAATCATAGGTTGTTGAGATTCACCCTTATAAGAAGGGATCACTTGGAGAGCCCTTGGAATTGATCCTTGAGTCTAGAGTCATCACTGAGTGGACATTCCCAAAGGACAGTGGATTTCATTTTAGAGTGTGGGGATATACTCTGGGCTAAATGGCACTGACAGAAGAACAGGTGTAGTTTTATTCATGTTTTTCTTCTTGGATGATAATTTCAACTCATATTCATGGTCTGCCACCTACTGAATACTCCCCCAGTATGGCCTCTAGAGCAAAAGTCATGGAAAAGAGATCAGAAGTATTTCCTGCCTCACCCCATGTTATCAGTGTGAGCGGTCATTGCTGATGACTTCCTGCCTCATTTTGCACCCCTCAGAGTTGAACGCACATTACAATGGCAGGGTCAAGAAATAGGAACTGCTGATGTCAGGGAGCTTATAATAACCTATCTTTTCTCCATCCTCTACTTGAATCTTCATTGCAAGATGCATAGAGCCTTAACTTATTCAATGCACCACTTGTAATGCTATGATTTTAGGATTTTGGTCACATCCCTGCATTTCACAAGACTATTTGTTTAAAAATTCAATTTGGTTCATCAAACATTTACTGAGCCAGGTGGCACCTGTGGCTCAAAAAGTAGGGTGCTGGCCCCATATAGCAGAGGTGGTGGGTTCAAACTCAGCCCTGGCCAAAAACTGCAAAAAACCAAAAAAAACCCCAAACAAACAAACAACAACAACAAAAAACATTTACTGAGCCTATGCTAAAAGCCTGGTCGTAAGTATCAAAAGACTTAAAATCTGTGTATTAATTGTGTTATTATGTATATCTCAATTAACTGTAGTGTAGTTTACAGTTCACTATGAGAAATGAGATACAAGTAAAATTATCATGATAAAGTCATTAGTGTTTCAAGCAGAGTACAAAGAAGTGGAAGTGGGAGGCATACATTTGGGATGGTTCTTGAAGAATGAGTAGAATATTTTGTTGTTGTTTTTGTAGAGATTAAGGATAAGGACATTTAAGGCGGAAAGAACAATATGAGTCCTAAAACATGAAGAAGACATCATTCAGATCTGCTGGGGGAAAAGCCAGGAAGCTCACGATGGGTGGAATACAGGGTGCCTAGGAAAGATTAGTGAGCAATAAGATGAGAAAGTTACTGGGGATGGTCATGGAAAACCTGAAAAGCCATGCTAACGTGTGAAGGACTTTCTTTTCTTTAGAAGGTGGATAAAATTATGACTTTTTGACAGGGATATACATGATAACATTAACAGAGTTGAGCATTAATTGGATTGTTTCTGCATATTAGGTAGGAGGAAGTCTATTAGAGGAAAATGAGAAATATAGAGTCAAGATATATTTTTCAATGGTTAGAAGATGTAAAGTCAAGTTGTAAAGAGGATTGTGGCATCAGGAAAGGAATGGGGAATGCAAGTTAGAACCACTACAGAAATCAATGTCTAGATGGCAGGGCAAGAGGGATTTTAAGATGACTTTGCTACGAGAGTACTGAGTTATGCGGGTACTAGGGTACTTAGCTACGAGGGTAGTATAATTAAAGACATGAGAGTTTGAGAGGAAAAGATCAGATTAGGTTGAAGTGTGGAAGTAAGTTTTTAGTTTTGGTCATTTCTGGGAAAACTATTATTCATCACTATCAAATTTGGTATCGTGGCTTACTTTTTTTTACTTTGACAATTAAACATTAGGACTTTCTTCTATAATTCGTAATTTGGGTGTATGTGCATGTATGTGTGTGAAAGAGAGAGAAGCTGACAGACAGAGATAGAGAAACAGAGATCCGGAGGGAGGGAGGGAGGGAGGTGGAAAGGGCGTGTGCAATGAAGTAGGGTTGGAGGGGGAAGAATTGATCAGTGTAAAACTTTTCTGCAGGTGTTTTTCAGTGTCTGTGGAGAACTGACTCTAAACTTGCCCTTGTATCTTAAGGAATTATTTCTCTTCTTACGTAAAGGTAATGCAGTCATTATTCCAGTGTGACTCTATTAGTTTACTATTTCCATGGGCACGGACGGCATCCTGCCTTGCCATCTGGTGACTGTGCTCCTATGACCACAGGTGCACTGCAGAAAACATAGATGTAAAATTAGGCACCCATTCATCAATACTTCTGGAAATGGAACTCAAAGAACAAAAGCTGTCAACAGAGCAAGAGTAGCACTGCCTTTAGATGTGAAAAATGTTCATGTTCTTTTTCTTCAAACCTTTGGAATCTTTATTAAGTAGAACATATATTTAATCCGGGTAGGAATTTCTTAATTGCATTAAATGACGCTTTAGGTTTCAGATGTGGGTCATATTAGGATGAAATTTGAATTTCTTGTTTGGCAAGGGATTGGTTGTTTGGGATGATTTATTTTGCTAGAGACAGAAATTATAATTAATTTTGTATTTCGAAATGAGCACTTAGTCAAAAGAAGGATCAAGAGCTGGCTTTAGAATGCTCCTTCTCTAGCTTTCTGACAGTGGTATATGGAGCTCTTCCCTTAATAGGACCCAGTACAGAAGAATGATGCTACTTACCTTCTTTATGACTTTTTTGTTGTTGTTGTTAAAAAATACCTAAGCACATCAGTTATATTGGTTAATGATTAAACGTTTCTGCACTGAAGTCATACTCTCTGTGATTAAACTCCTACCATTTAACGGCTGCCTATGTGAAACCATTACGAAATTATGTAACATCATTGTGGCTCAGTTTTCCCATCTATAAATGGGGATAGTAACAATCCTGATGGGATTGTCAGGAGGACTGTTTGAGATGCTCTATATAAAGTTCTTAGAACATCGCCCAGCAACTGTTATTATTGTTATTATTCCTTTCCCATTGGGAGCATTAAAAGCTTAGGTATTCTAAGACACAAACTATTATTGTTAAAGAAGAAAAATCTTGGAGAACAGGTATTATCTATTTTCCCTAGAGATAGTGTCTATGATTCTTTGTATTTTTTTTATATATATTTCAGCTTTTAGTCCAAGATGGAATGAAACATTCACATTTATTATTCATGTGCCAGAATTGGCATTGATACGTTTTGTTGTTGAAAATCAAGGTTTAATAGCAGGAAATGAATTTCTCGGGCAATATACTATACCACTTCTATGCATGAACAAAGGTAATTTTCTAAAGTTAGATGATTATGCTAACATATAATATAAATATAACTTGTTTATATTAAAGAAATACTTTGATACACCAAATAGCTTTATCCATAAAAATAGAATGTAAAGGAAATTTGATGTATTGACATGTATTTTTTCTCTCTGGAGTTCCAGAAATGTGTTCTCATGTGGAAGATGGGTGGGGGTGTGGAATTGCTAGGAAGACTAATTAGAGAAACTTGGCATGTGTATTTCTTTACATGGATCACGGTCCTGTTTTAGTGAAAAGTAGTTATAACTACAAAGAAATGAGGATGGGAATCAACCAGGAGGCAGAGGCAGTGACTCATTCTTCCTGCCCGAGGAGGAGAGACTGAGAGCATGAGACTCTCCTTTCCTGACCCTTTCCATGGTTGGCTGCCTCTATGGTGCAAAGTCACCTTCTCGGGGTGATTTATACTATGTTCCCAGTTCCCTCATCTCCAGAGGCTTACTTTTCTAACAGCACCTGAGCTGTGTGTGCCTAGGAAACAGAGTCTTCCAAAAGCAGAAGAGTGGTGGCAAATTTTGGACCATGCTGTCCTTGGAGAGAGAGGGATCTGTGTGCTCAGTGTTGGGCAGGAGAAAGTCAGAATTAAAAATGCAAATATGTAATTTTGGGGGGAAGATTAATATACAAGATGGAAATATAACTGTATAGTCATGCTTCTTAATGCATGCTGAGTAAAAGTATTGTCTATGTCAGTAGCACTGCTGGAACTCCCCCCAATTAATTTGTTTGTGTTGTTCTGATTGGATATGATTTCTTTTGCAGGTTACCGTCGTGTTCCTCTGTTTTCCAAAATGGGCGAGAGTCTGGAGTCGGCTTCACTGTTTGTGTATGTGTGGTACGTCTGATAGCAGCTAATGGTACCTGACACCTCATTAGCTATACATCACAATAAAATAGCCAAAATGAATGTCCATATCTTTTCATTTCTTTTTTAACATAAAGCAAAATAATTACATACAAAAACAGAAATACTGAGTTCAAAAATGTTATGTATGCAACAGAGAGCATCGGAACAAAAAATAGAATCTTCAGAGGGTCGGGACCCGGGGTGGCTCCCTCCTGTCTCCAGCTGCAGCTGCTCTTTCTACCAGCTTGTATCATTTTTAATTAGTAGAATTTACAAGCTTGGAAAATATGTCTGATAATGAAAGATATGTTGGCAAATACTTAGCAGTATAAAAGAAACAAATCTAAGAGTGCTTTAGCTTCTAGACATTCAACACTGTACATTTTTAGTGGAAAGGAATTAGACCACGCCAGGCCCTTTGAGCTTTTTCATATCCACAGAGCAATCAGCCCCTGCATTCTTATGCTAGTTCTTAGATGCTGTGTGCTCTAGAGTTGGGGCTCGGTAATTTTACAGACATTTTTATGAGTGCCTATAAAATTGATTTGCATTCAAACTGTATTCAGACTCCATATCTATAAAAGAAATCTAGTATATGGACTTCAGTGCTTGGGTCTCAAATTAATTTGTAATATTTCTGAATCCATACCAAATATATTTCAAGATTGTCTCTTGAAGATGAGCTTCCTATGCTATTTTGTCTGCTAGATTTTTCACCATCAGCAGGACTTTGCTTACTAAATGTTGTATAGAAGAATGTGGATCCTCATTCACTGTTCTTCAAAAATCAGGGATATTAGCCACTTATTCTACCGCATTGTTGCATGGTAGTGATATGAAATCACCCAACACAATGTTTGGCAAAGTAGGGGGCTCTCAGTAGGTATTTGGTGAAATTGAATCCATACTTACAACTAAAATACTAAAAATGACTATTGGTTTGAGATGTATACTAATGAATTATCTCTTGATAACCAGAAAATAAAAAATAATCCATCTAGCATGTATTATTATTATCATGGCTTACCTTTAGCACCAATTGTTCAAGATAAAAAGATCACTGAGAATTCAAATTCTCAAACCATCAGTGATAAGAAATGTCTTAGGTTAGTTACTCAGTGTGTAATCCTCCAGTTCCTTTCTCATGGGCTGTCCGGATGTAAAATCAGTGTACGCTCTTCCCAATAGGGACATATGTACAGCCAATTCTTAGAAAGGTGATTCCTTTTTGCCATACAATAGATTGATCTTATTTAAATAAAATATTATTTAGCAAAACAGAAGGGGAGATGTTCAGTCCATTGACAAAGCTTTAACATGCCTTCATCTCCTAAGGACTTTTGAAGATCTGGAATTCCACAAGATTTTTTCATCAGGTGAGTTTTGCAGGAGAGTTCATTAATTCTGCAGTGGGGGGGGGGTAAACTTCTCTTTTTCATTTCTACCTTCAAGCTTTGAAATAAGGGGGGAAAAAGATGTATTTTCTTTTCTCATCTTTTCCTAAGGTATCAATCAAACTCACCTCATTAACTTCAAAGACCAACTGTTTCATTTTTTTAATATTCTGCTCTATATCGGAATATAATTTTGTGAGAAATATTATGTCATCTTATTTCCTGTCCAGCAATCTTCTGTCTTTAAACATTGTTTGTACCCTTTTTAAAAATATACATTATTTATCGCTTTCTTTACTCTTTAAACTGAACTGGTATTATTTTTATGATTATGATTTTCTCACAAACACTTTTAACAGATACTGCTCAAGGAAACTCCACAGTCAGGAAAAATCCTCACATTTAGAGATGGTTGGAAATGGTGTGAGAAGCAAGCTTTGACTAAGGCTTTCTAAGAATAACTCATCTGCAAGAAAAAATTGAGTTGGTAAGTGGAAAGAAACAGAAGCAGAAGAAAAGGCTTTCTAAATGAACTCCTGGGACTGTGGCAACAGAAGACTTTTTCAACTTTCAACTGTTAATTTAAAAGTCTGTACCCCCAGGAGTCATCCATGTTCTCCTAGAACAGGTTATAGTCCCTGGTGTATGCATCCTTACAACTGATGAAAACGATAGGCGTTAAACTTAGCACTACCAGCTAGGCCTTGTTGTTTCTGGAAGCTGCCATGGAGTTCACAGCTGACCCATGGTGTTTCTTTGTTGAACATAGTTTCACAGAACATCAACCCAAAACACAGCCACTGTGTACCATGATGGAACTAGTCAAAAACAAGACCACTCTGTAATCATGACTAAACACAGCACAAATTACTGTCAACAAAAAATCACCATGTATTCCCCTATCCTGACTGTTCTGAAGGACTGTTGATTCATTGCCAACTATGGATTTAGCCTTGATTTATTCATCCTATCTTATAGGTAAGATTTACTCCAATCATAGCATTGCTCCAGTTATGGACAACATCCCATACTTCACTGAAACGTCTCCCAAATTATCCAACACAAGCCCAAATCCAATGATGAGTTCTTCCTAATACCCTGTTATTGTGATACCCCATGACTTCCTCCCTCATTGCAATTGGCAAACCCCCCAACTCAATGTGTTCTTGGTGGTCTGTGGCTGGGCAAACCCAGACATCTCCTTTTACTAACTTGTATTATTTGGTGTCACATTAATTATGTTGTTAATTTTGTGCTTTTGTGTTTCTTTCTTTCTCCTCCCTTCCTCCCTTCTTCCTTCCTTCCCTCTCTCCCTTCTTCCCTACCTTCTTTCCTCCCTTCCTTCCTCTTTCTTTCTTTCTTCCTTTCTTCCCTTCCTTGTTTTCCATTCTCCATTGCCTTCTTTCTTTTCCCTTCCTTCTCTTCCTCTCTTTCCCCTTCTCTTCCCTTCCTTTCTTCTTCTTTCTCCTTCCATTTCTTCTTTTGTTTTCTTTTTCTTTTTTTACTCTTTTGGTGAGTTTATTTATTATTATTATTATTTTATTAAATCATAGCTGTGTACATTAATGTGATCATGGGGCACCATACACTAGACTGTTTGACACATTTTCATCACTCTGGTTAACATAGCCTTCCAGGCATTTTCTTAGTTATTGTGCTAAGACATTTACATTCCACATTTACTAAGTTTCACATGTACCCTTGTAAGATGCACCGCAGATGTAGTCCCACCAATCCCCCTCCCTCTGCCTCCCCCCCTTCCCTCCTTTTACCCCTTCCCCCTATTCTTAGGTTGTAACTGGGTTATAGCTTTCATGTGAAAGCCATAAATTAATTTCATAGTAGGACTGAGTACACTGGATACTTTTTCTTCCATTCTTGAGATACTTTACTACGAAGAATATGTTCCAGTTCCATCCACATGAACATGAACGAGGTAAAGTCTCCATCTTTCTTTAAGGCTGCATAATATTCCATGGTGTACATATACCACAATTTATTAATCCATTCATGGATCGATGGGCACTTGGGTTTTTTCCATGATTTAGCAATTATGAATAGGGCTGCAATAAACATTCTGGTACAA